>PVJH01013164.1:0-61558 GCA_004026705.1 Nesogale talazaci
GAGTGTTGAGGCAGCATGCAGTGGTTCTCTCCTCCAGTGGCCATCACGCTCCGTGACCAGGGGAGCTCTTTGACCCTCAGTTCACACACCGGGAAAGGCACTCATACCCATGCCCCCTGCAGAGGTCTAATTTCCAGGAATGATCTCCGACCAGGTCCACCATGAACTTTAGGCCCGCTGCCCCTCCCATCTTCCCCAGTTCCCCTAGGTTGCCCTCCCAAGTCTCTCCTTGGGCCATGCATTCACGTAAGTGGAGTGTGAGCTGCTGGCCCCCTTCTTTTCCTTAACTGTTCAGGCACTGCCTCCTCTCATCACGGCCCTGCCCTCACCATGCAGTAGCAGGCGACACTGTGAGTTTGCTGCGAGGACACTGGGGCTTGGGCCATGTGTTCGTCAGGGTAAACTAGGGAAACAAATCCATAGAAACCTACATGTTAAAGAGAGAGTTTTGTATAAACGGTAAGTGTATATTAAGAAAACACCCCACCCCCAATAAAATGATTTTTTTGGGGGGCATCACTGCTCTCTGGTGATGGGAGTAGGAGGCCCAGCCCCACTGCTGGAATTGAACCTCCGTCCCAGTGGGCCGCAGTCCCGCGCACAACCACTATGCCACCAGGGCTCAACCCCAAAATGATTTTTAAAAAAGCATCCCAACCCAGTGTTGTCCAAGCCCATGAGTCCAACATCAGCCCATATGTCCGACACCAATCTACAAAGTCCTCCTCAAGTTCACAAAACACATGCAATGACACTGACCACAGGAGGAAAGTCAAATCAGTGAGCATGTAAGCTGGCAGGGGTCGCCACACGGCTGCTCCAGCCCCCAGAGCTGCACCAGGCTTCTACTGGGTGATGTCTTCCAGGAAGTGAGCCTTGCCAGCTGAAGCAGGGAACTGGCCAAGGCAGCTGCACTCTGGCCATCAGAAAGCAAGAGAACTGAGAAATAGAAAGACAAGGCTCACCGAGCCATTTATCTCTCTGCCCTTCAGTTAATCCCACATGTGTTTATCAGCCAGGTTGGCACAATAAACCTTAACTACCCCAGTCCAGGAAAAGGCAAAGAAGAGCTGAACTTCAATCTCCAGGAATCTCACCCTCTGAAAGTTCCAATTCACAGTGAGGCTAGGAGACTGAGAGACAAAGCCCTGGGGCAATCTGATTTTTCAAAAGCGAATCCAAAAGTCAGGTATGTCTGTTTTTTTTTTCTTTTCTTTTCATAAACTACCCTCCATCTCCTGCTTCTCCAAACGAGGTTCTGATTGGCTGTGCCTCGGTTCTGCAAGCAAGTACCTCTGATCCCAGGGCTCCAACAACAGTCACAGGGAAGCCAGATTCCAAAGGAGCCTTGTGGGATGCTGTGGCCAGTGAGAAGCCCGGGGTGGTAAGAAAGCCAAAATAACTTCTCAAACTCTTTCAGAAATGTGACGTGAAACTGCTTGCTCGGTGAGGTAACCACTCCCCTGTGACCCACAGACCTTCATTAAACGCTCTGGTACGTGTTACAGCCTTATTTTTGTGGTTGTTTTGGGAGACGGGCCGAGGTCGAAAGGAGGGGCCGTGCTCCGTATTTGAATCGATAGCAGGCGCTGAAGAAACAGTCACAGGGCCAAAGCCATGAATTAAGCTTCCGACGAGGCAGAAAAGTGGGGCCAGAGGTGACCGAGGACATCTAAGCCTCCTGGGTAAATCAAAGACACCGGACTCTCCACCAGCCAGTGTCATCCCAACCTCAAGGGACAGGCCACCTGAGCGGACGGTTGGGTAGTACACAGGCTCTGCCTCTCCCGCTGGACTTGCTGGGTGGCATGGAGCCGACCCGACGTGAAGCAGCGCTGCCCCAGGGCGTCTCTTGGCTGTCCTTTCGAAGCATCAAATGTTCAGGTAGCAGGAGAGCGCTAAACGGTTGCACCCCAAGGGCTCCTTCCAGCAGGGGTAAACTTTGCAAAACAGAGGATGAATCACCCATGCCTTAGCCATTCAGGATCTTAGCATCACCGCTAACATATTTCTCAACGCCTTACCCCCCTCCCAGCTAAAAAGAATGTAGGGTCTCGTAAATGCGAGCGTGGATGGTCCCTTCGTGCCCTGGGTGCCCACGGGGAATTAACAGGCCTAATGCTCCACGTGGCGACAACAGGGAGGCTTCCAGGCTGGGTCTTCTCCCTCCTCCTGCCGGCCTCCCTCCCTCTGACCCAGCAGCGGCAGCTCGGTAGCCCCAAGGTCTTGGAAACAGGTAAGGCCCCAGGGGGAGGTGCTGTCCACAGAGATCACAAAAGCCTGTGTGGTAACAAACGGCTGATCCTGCTCCGCCCGCGTCTGTGAGGGCAGAAGGGGCAAAACACTGCCCCTGGAGCAGGCACAGGAAGGGAGCGACAACAGTCACTCTGGGATTTCCATAGGAATGGCCGTGAGACGTGAACTGGTCACGGCTCCCCGCCTTATCTCCGACGTCCTAAGGCGCGCCGCCAACGCCGCGCTCCACATACCCTCCATCAGGTGGCGTTCTCACCATGACCACGAGCCACTCGCAGGACTGATGGCGCCACCTGGCGGTACAAAGTACCCTCACTCACACCCGGAAGTCTGCGCGGGAAAGAGGCGTGGCTTCTGTGGGCCGGCCCGGCACCGCCCTGCCCCGCTCAGGCCCGCGTGATGACGTCAGGCCAGATACTGTTTGTCCCCGCCTCTTCCCCCGCCCCAAGCGTTGCCAGTACTTAACGTGGCGTCCCCACCCTCTGCCCTTACTGTGCGTGCGTGTCTGCGTACGGCGGAGGTAGCTGCGCGGGCCGGTCGGAGATCCGCGCCGCTGCCTCTAGTGCTCCTTCCGCCGTCGTCGCTGTCCCGCTGCTTTGGACCGCCTAGCTGACGAGGCGTCGGCCCCAGCGCTTCGGAACCCCACGCAGCCGGGCTCGGGTCCGGCCAGGCGGGTGGGCGAGCGCGTGTCGGGGGACGCCGCGCGGGCGAGCGGACGCCCGTGAGCGAAAGAGGCAGGGGCGGCGGGTCAGCCGCGGGCCGGGCCGGCTGGGGGATGTCGATGCCTGACGCGATGCCGCTGCCCGGGGTCGGGGAGGAGCTGAAGCAGGCCAAGGAGATCGAGGATGCCGAGAAGTACTCCTTCCTCGCCACCGTCACGAAGGCGCCCAAGAAGGTGCGGGGACTCGGGGTGGAGGCGGGGACCCGCGGGGCCTCGCGGAAGAGGCGCGAGCGAGCCCGGGCAGGGGCTGATTCGGGACGAGGGCCTCCCGTGATGGGGGGGTGGGGGGGGGGGGGGAGGAGGGGGCGGCCGATGGGGGCTGGAGGGGGCGGGGGGCGGACGGGTGAGCGGGCCCCAGACCCACCCAAGGCTGAGAAGGCCGCCCCTGACCTCGCTTTCCTTTGTCCCTCGGCCCTCGTCCTCCCCCATCTTTCTTCACCCGCACAAGGCCTCCTTCTCTTTTCGACGGGCCGTTCGGGGTGAAGGGCCTCGGAGCCGGGGGTGGGCGGGGGTGCCGCACAGCTTCGCTCAGGTGGGCAGCGCCGAGGGCGCCGGGCTGGGAGCCGAGCGGTGGGTTTATCTAGCAAGTGCACACGCTCGATCGCTCGGAGGCCGGAGGAGAGAATGCGTGGACCCTGCTCCTGCCTGCAGGCGAAGGCGACGCGGGCAGCGTGAGCATGAAAAGAAAACTGGTTTTCACCGCCGTCGGGCCTCCAGTCGCTTTGACATCTGTACGACATTCCCGGTGACAGCAGACGCTGTCACCCATGGGTACAGCTCGATCCAGCAGGCGAGGGACGAGCTCGCTCAGAGAGACGCGCTTGCGGAAGGCGCTGGGGTGGGTTGCGCGGGGTGGGTGGTAAAGGGCGAGGGCTCATTCTTGACGGCACCTCCCGAGGCTGCGCACGGTTAGGCTCCCGGGCTGTGGGCTGAACGAACAACGCAAAGGGCCCCTTTCTCCTTCTCTGGCGGTGGAGGATGAAATCGGAATCCTCGGGAAGCTAGCTGGAGGCTGCACGGCCCTCGCAGGGGTGGACCGCGATCCCCAGTGCTTCGCCATCACGTGCCGCCAACCGCGGGCTTGACTTTCTGCACACCTGGCACCCAGTTCGCCAGAGAGAACTTTGGCAGGAAGGTGACCTTTCTTAGAACCAGATAAATAGTTCCCTCCTGTAGGAAGACTGTTTCCAGGCGACCTCTGGCTGACTGTCGTGGTTAATGGGATCTGATGCCCCAAGTTAGGTTTACAGGAATCGTTGTAGGTCTTAAAGGGCTTGCATCTGAACTAGTTAAACGGTCTTAAGTGGGAGCGATGGCTTTGATGGGATGGGGGTGGGGAGTTGTCTAATCCACCATTCCGTATGTCAAATGAGGGCTTAGGGGGAGGGGGACGTGTGTGTGCTGTCTTTTCATAGTATTGGGTTCTTACTAACAGTGTTTTTTAAAAGGTTGGGGAAGGCGCCTTCAGTCTCCAGCGACCCTTTGGGGAGTCGAACGACCCTTTCACAGGGGTCACCCGATTCATAACAGCAAAATGACAGTTATGAAGTAGCAACGAAAATAATTTTATGGTTAGGTGGGGTCACCACCACATGAGGAAATGTTCTAAAGGGTCTTCATTAACCATATTTTCAGTGTTTTTAGTTTAGCTTTGTTGGGGCTAGAACTCTTAGTAATCTGAATAGTTCTTTCCAAAATGCTTGTATGTTGTGGGGCATGCCTTAGATGAGTTAGAAAGAAGAAATCTCTGATCACCTAATTCCCTGGATTCTTACTCTATATTAGCCCTTTCTCTCTTGTTTAGTTGTTTCAGGGTATTACCAGTAAGTGCTTTTCTTATTTGCTCCCCAACCCCGCCCACCTTTTAGTAAGCTTTTATTCTTGAAAATGCCAGTATGGAGACAAAGTTCGAATTCTATTTTGTAAAGTCCCCCAAGAATGGGGACTCTTGCTTATCCTTGTATCCACTCCACCTAGAATATAGAAGGTACTCAAATATTAATTGCCCACCTAGCTATCAAGTAGCTGAGATGTCAATATGGCTGCCTACCAGGAATAAATATCCTTTTTTCTCCACTCTTCCCAGGAGGAATTTTGCTAATGTGTATTATCATCAGGCCAAGTGTTAATGATTTTAGAGATCCAAATCCCATTAGCAGGAAGAAGCAGTCCCTGCTAGCAATGTGGGAAGACCCTGTTGTGAGTTTCCATCTGCTGGTAAATGTACCCCCATGTCTTTGTTCCTCTTGAGCTGTCTGAGCTTTATTGTTGAGCTATCAAGCAGCAACTTGTGATAAAGTACCATAGAATGACTAATTACTCTTTCCTCGGTGCTGAGAAAAGGCATTTATTTAGTTAATGGGTCAGTTGAGGACTAGTTCAAGGTCATGTAGCAAGTCCCAGGCAATCTGTTTTCAGAACTTCAACCTAGTTGGACATTAGGTGACTTGAGTCACTTTTGTGCCTCTGCCATGTGTTAATAAGGTGAGAGAGCATGGGAAAAATCCAAGGAAGAAAGAAGTTTGTCATGGGAGTGCTGAATGATAGGAGAAAAAGACCTCCTCAAACACTGCCCGTCCTTCACTTAGGAGGGGTCCAGCCTGGCTATAGACCAAGAAATCCTTGAATCATTCCAAGCCTGGAGGCCCCTGGGAAATTAGATTTCTGGTGCCAGTCAAAGGATATAGGTTACTTCAGGGTGACCTTGATGGTCCTGAATCAGATCCTAGAGTAGCTTTCAGGTGAGCTTTTATTAATTTTGTTTACTTGATTTGGGCATGTGTGGATGTCATCAACCAAAAGTAGACATATCTGGACTTTTCAACTATAATAATGACTTTGCCCTGTATGTCCTTGGAGTCTAGCATCGTGCTGTGTAGATGATAGCGCTTCTTGTGTTGGTTCAGAGCTTGTGTGGGTTTTAAGAAGCCAACTCAACAGATATTCTATTTAGCAGAGCACACAGGGAATAGCAGAGTTAAATTCTTATTAACAGACATGGTATTGTATGTATAATTACTCAGGAAAACCAATTTTCCTGACACTCTAATTTCAAAAGGAAAATGTCAAGAGATGGTATTCAGAGCCAAACTGATACAGAAGGAATGGCTGTTTATGATGATCTTGGTGATGTCAGATCTTGCCAGAGTTATTTGAGGTGCAAAAGGGAGTATGTGTTGTACCGCACCTGAAGAGGTCCGTGTTTTGTGTTGGCCTGTGCCAGTCAAATCAAATACATTGTCCAGCTCACCACGACATTTGTCCCTCTTTTTCTGCTACTTTGTGTTGCAGGGGTGCTGGCTGTCCTTGGACCTTTGAAATTGACATTGTGTCAAGTTGATTCTTTTCTTCAAAAAGTAAACTCAAATCTCCCACTGACAAATCATCCTGAGAGAGGCCTTTTCCTCTGGAAGACCTCTTAGAACATTTACTCTTCTCCGAACTTGGTAGGCAGTTGATGTGGGGTCTGTGTCAGACCGACCTTCACCTCCAGCAAATCTGGGAGGAGGAGAAGACAAAAGAAAGCTCTGTTCTCAGAGTGTATTCTTTATCTGAGTAAAGTGTAGGTGATTGTAACTCATTCTAAGGGTCAGCTGAAATTTAGGAACTGACCAATTGAGGCCCTAGTAGGTATGCTTGCATGTTAATCTGACAGGTGATACCTGGAATGTTCTTGTCCTCGGGGTTATCTTAGGGCTAATGCTTGGTGCCTTTTTTTTTTTTTTTTAGGGTTTACACCTGTGCATCTCAGATTCAGTGAGAAGAGATTAGATTTCTCCATAGATATTATCTCTCTTATCAAATTTTCTCTTATCTGGTTATTTAGACTCTGGTGTTCATATTACTTTGTTCTGAGTTTCTCCCAACTTTTACCTCAGACAGAGAAATCTGTTCCTTTGGCTATATACTTTCCTGCCTAGATCACAGGTGTGTACCTTTCCTTCCCCCACCTTTACTCCCCCAGGGAAGGGTCCTTTAGATCCAGCATGTAACCCTATGTAATATTCTTTAAAAGATGTTTGCAAAGAATATCTTGATGCTTAGAGCCATGTACCTCTTTAGTTGCCAGTAAGTTTGTTCCTAAGAAGTTTACTTTGCTTCTTCAAATAGTTAAAGATCTGTAAACAACTTCCTCAGTGTCTCTTTGGGGACTGCTATTTAAAGGAACCAGTTAGTAAAAGAGAATCATAGCTATACTTTCTCAGTTTAAGGAATTTGAGTATTAAACTTTTGTTTTAAAAAAATATTAATGCCAGAGCTGAGCCTGGTGGTAAGGCTGAGCCCTGGTAGCACAGTGGTTGTGCTCAGGACTGCGGCCCATTGGGATGGAGGTTCAATTCCAGCTCCACAGAGCAAAGGCTAGGCCTCCTACTCCCACCACCTGAGGGCAGTGATGCCCCCCCCAAAAAAAAAAACAAACAAGCAAACAAAAAAAGTAATGCCTATGGCTAGGTATAAGAGTTCAGAACACGTGATGGTGAGGTAGGTCAGGAGCACCCTCGCCATGTATGAAGGATAGCATATTTGCCCTTTAAAACAAACAAACAAACAACTCACTGCAGTTGAGCCGATGTCTGCTCATAGTGACCTATAAGACTCTGGTGAACAGTCCAGCACTGGCCTGACAGCGCCAGACTTCCAGGATCCTTGAATTACATGAAACAATTCCGAGGATTCTTTTTAGCTCTGATTTTTATCTTCTTAGGAACTTCCTTTCAGATCTTATCCCTGCGCACTCCCAATTCCCTCTCCCAGGTACTGTTTCTCTCTGCTCTAAACAGCCGTTCCTATTGAAGTGTAACTGGTTCTCTCTCCTGCATCAATGGGTGGCCTTTGCCCCACCACAGTTAGAGCACTAGGGTGGAGCACCCTCTTTGTTGAGCCATGGACTACTTTTCTCGTTTCATTTTTGTCGCTATGTCCAGTTTTTTCTAAAGGAGTCAGCGTGACAGCTTAACCACAGAGCATATGTAATGTATAGTGTGTTAGTAGTTTGTATTAGGGTCTTAAAGCTCTCTCTACCAAAATAGGACACGGAGTGTTTCAGCCACCGATTGATAAAAAGCAGTGTGTGGATTGTGAGGGTGACAGATGGGGGAAAGGACTTTGATAGACACACAGATGTAGACCTGTTGTAAGTGTGCTCCTGCTTGTATGCAGAGGAGCCCCCAAAGCCTCAGTTCATGTGTCTCGTGATTACCCTGGAGGGCAGCCACTTGAATGCCTCTACCAGCCCAAGCCAGTGAGCTTCTTTTAAAATGAACACTCTGTCCTCAGTTGTGTGATGGGAGTGCATCTTAAGCAGATGGGTCCTGGGACTGCTCTCTGTTGCATGCTGTTCATCTGGGCCCCGCCTCAGGCTCAGTTCTTTACAGACTGAGCAGCTACCTGGCTAGAGCAAGCCCCACAGGTTGCCATTTTCCTCTCCTGAACCTGTGTGGGCACAATGGCATCTAGGATCCCAGGCGGTGCTCAAGGTGCCAAGGAGAGTGCACCTGTGCAGATCCACAAGACAGCAATGTGGGGAGTGGCTGCTGGGAGAGTTGCTTGTTACCGTGTCTCCCGAACTGAAGCCTTTTATGTCCCTGTGCTTTGTACAAGGACAGGACTTTGCAAGTTTTGTGTTTAAAGTACTGCTCGCAGCCATCCAGTTGGCTTCCTACACACAGTGACTTCATGCGCAGGTGAGCGAAACCATGTCGCCTTTGCACCATCCCAGGAACCCCCTGAGCGGTAGGGTTTTCATTAGCTGATTTTCGTAAACAGCTTGCCAACAAAATCAGGAGAATCAGCAAGCAGACATCCTGGTGTTCCCGCTTGGACTACCGCTGCCCCGTCTGCTGCTCAGAAGGCCTGAGGACAAACCGATCGGCCCCTCACGGCTGACCTCTTTTTGGAGACATGGGAAAGATCCGATTTCCCAATTGCATCTCCCCATCTTTATCAGGAGGTCAGTGAAGACACCGAGACAAATCTGGAAGGTAGAGGTTTTTAAGCAGGTTTCTCTATTGCCTGTGTATGTGGGAAAGCTCTTGGGAGTCCTTTAATTTGAGACTCCAAAACAATGGTTCTTAATCTTTTGAGTCCCTCGTCCCTTCACAATTACTTTATGAAAACCTTGGTCCTTTTCTCAGGAAAATTCAGGAACAGCATATACATGTTCAGAAGATTTATGTATGGGACTCCTGGAAATGCATCCTGGTGAAGTAGTCATAATTTAGAAGGTCAGGCCTCTGATCCATAATATCTCTTGCCTTTAAGACCCAGAACTGCTAAGAGGTGGAGATGCCAGTTGGCAGTTTGTCCTTGTAACTTGGACAAAGCTGAGGTTGTTGGTATCTTCCGTCCTTAAGGACAACCTCTTTGGGATGCTCGTCCATTTCCCTAGAGACTTGATAAATGCCTTGAGGATTTATCACAGGAACTTAAGCACACTGAACCAGCATGTCAGCAACTTTTGGTGGCTTTTGTACTGTCTCGACCCCACTGCCCGCCAGAGCGGATTCCATGGGAATGCTGAGGATGGGGAGCTCGCACACTAAACTTCAGTGTAAAACCTAACCAGAATAAAAAACCTTCTTGTTTTGTTTCAGTGTCATCCTTCTCGAACTGTTTTAAGGACTGGTCACATGATTTCTCCAGGTCAATTTTACTGAAGCCGAGGATCATCTCTTAGACATACATATTTTATGTAATGTGTGGCATGTAATATATATTCATTGACAAAAAAAGTGAGTTGGGCCTTCCTAGGAGAAAGTGAGGTGGACTTGGTGATTTTAACCACTCTCCCTCTCTGTTGGCCTGCATAGTTTTGCTAACGTACATCCCTCCCTCCCAAGAGTGTTTCAAGAACTGCAGGTGAGAAATTAATGGGGTTCCCAACAGCTAATCAGAGCCCTTTATCGTGTCAGAAATAAAAGCCCAGGGAAGAGACTTGTATGTGGTCTCCAATTTTAGGGGCCAGCAGTATGGAAACATAAATCATTGGACAAGAAACTTGGGGCTGCCCTTACCCCTAGTGGGGATACATTTTTCACCATCAAAACAAGCATTTCGAACCCCCATTTTCTGCCCACGGTTGAAAATGATGTTCTGGTTTCTAGATGCTCTTGATTTTAGGAAGGCACCCTGGTGGTACTGTGGATTAAGCGTTGGGCTCAAACTCACCAGCCCCTCCCCTGGAGAAAAGATGAGATATTCGGCATCCAGGGAGACAGACAACCTTGGGAATCCCGTGGAGAGTTCTATACCATCCTGCAGGGGCCCGAAATTGGAATCAGCTCAAATGGCAGGGAGTTGGGTTTAATTGGAGAGCAAACCAGAAGGCCCTCAGGGTGCTTGAAGTTTAGGACCACTGATCAGTTGAACTGTTTCATTTTGGAATGTGTGGCAGCTCCCTGAAAGAAAGCAAACAGTGGCCTAGTGGTTGTGCGCGGGACTGTGGCCCACTGGGATGGAGGTTCAATTCCAGCTCACGGGAGCAAAGGCTGGGCCTCCTACTCCCACCACCAGAGGGCAGTGATGCCTAAAAAAAAAAAGAAGCAAACAGCTGCTTTCCCTGCCCGGCAGTGCTGAGCAATTGTCTAGCTCTTTGGATTCTGCAACCCTGGCTACACCAGCTTGGAGCCAAAACGGAGCTGGATGCTCAAAAGCTCTATGTACTCTTGTCTTTGAAGCACGCCTGCAGAGTAGCAGTCTCTGGGGAACTGGGCCAGTGCATGTTCCATCCGGGAGCTCAGACTCTAGTTGACACGGAGGGTGGTATGTGTGTGGTGACCTAAGCAGGAGTTATAGGAAGGAGACACCTTCAGAAGTGTTGCTGCTGTGGAACTAAAAATGCAGCTCCAAGGTAGCAGATGTGTTTCGTTTGCTCTGGCAACTAATTCACTTTCCTGTTGGTCATCAAGTAACATCCAGCATCCCTCAAATTAGTACTTGAGATTTAGGGCCTGACTTCTAAGCAAATATGACCTAACGATTCCTAATATTCCTGCTTTCTGAGGAGCAGACCAGCTGGCTTATCCTGCTGGACTAGATGAATTGTGAATGGTGATTACACCGATCACTACAGCGGCCTCGGTAACAGACTCGGAGCTGCCGTAGAATCTGTTTACTTGAGGTTTGTAACAGAAGAGAGACCAAGCTAGTTGGGGACATGATGTTCTAAGTTCAATAAACTGGTCCGTCCAAAAAAAACGGCATGCTGGAGGGGCTGACTCTTTGCATCCCTTCCTCAGAATTTCCCAGAAGGTGATATTTCTAGTGGAAACAGGGTGGGGGTGGGGGTGGGGTGGTCTGGGGGTGTGACTGGGGAGTTCTATTCTGGTTTGCAAATTGAGGATGGCAACGTCTCCGTCCAGCATAGGTGCGGAAAGGGTGTTTATCAAAAGCAGAAATTGGAGGAGAGCATCCATGTTGGGCAGCACCTTATTCCTGTATCTGCCTTGTAATTCGGTGTGGATAGTTGATGGGATTAGTTCCAGCCCTTCTACTGAGGAGCAGGAGTCACTCCTATTGGGGAGTAGGGGTTCTGAATTCTGCACATTCTTTTTCTGAGTCCACAGATTACCTAAGTGCTGGGCATGTTTGGAATGAGAACACCTTGCCAAATTTACTGAATTGGATCTGACCCATTGTAAAAATTCTGCCACTACCTTCCTTTCAAAACCAAACTCTCTGCCACAGAGTCAATTCTGACTTACCGTGATTCCATAGAACACAGGAGAACTGCCCCGTGGGTTTCCAAGACTGAACTATTTACAGGAGAGCAGAACACCTCATCTTTCTCCCCACAACTTAGGCAGGCTTACTGTTACCCTCTCGTGATAAACCTTTGTGCCTCCACTGACAGGTCGAGTTGGTATTAAGGGTTCTCCTTCCTTTGCCCTAACTATTTTACCTCAGAGTACGGCAGATCTAGCCATTTGTTCCCTGGGTGCACCTACCTGCTTTATCCAGACCCTGCTAAAGTTGATGTGCGCTTGTTTGCTTTCCCAGCCCCTGCCATAGATTACCCTGGGCTCTAGCCTAAACCTACTGGATTTACAAGGGGCAGGGGCAGGTGCAGAATGTTTGTATGCACAGTTGGAGCAATTTCCTGAGGGAGTTTGATAGATTCATAACCACTCTTGGATTCTTTAGCAAGGCAAGCCCGGCCAGATTGTGAGACAGTCTGATAGTGGAGTGGCAGTGCAGCTACCACCTCTCTAGAATGACTTTAGTCATGAAGAAAATCTTGTGCCCAAAATGATAGAGAACCCTATTGGTTAAGGAAGTGGATTGGAGGTATTTGTTGAAGGAATAGAAGGATGAATCTTGGGCTGAGCCCCGGTGGCGTGGTGGTTGTGCACGGAACTGCGGCCCACTGGGACGGAGGTTCAATTCCAGCAGTGGGGCTGGGCCTCCTACTCCCACCACTGGAGAGCAGTGATGCCTTAAAAAAAAAAATTTTAAAAAAGGATGAATCTTGATGTACAGGACCTGTTCTAGGCACTTAGGATAATATCGGTGAACAAAGCAAAGACCCATACTCTGTAGAGCCTATAATTTTTAAAGGGTTATAATTTGAGGTGTGTTAGTCTAGATTGACTAGAAAAATCCATGGACACTCATATGTATATGAGAAAGAGTTTTGTTTACAAGAGCTATTGAATATTGAGAAAGCATCCCCGCCCAGTCCTTATCAGTCCATAAATCTGATATTAGCCCATATATCCGATACCAATCTATAAATTCCTCTTCAGACTCAAATACATGCAATGACATCGAATGCAGGAAGATCACGGGTCAGTGCGTGGAAAGCCTTGTGGCTACAATGGCAGTGGAGGCATCTCAGCACTGGCATGGGTGTCCACATGGCTCCTCCAGCTTCAGGAATCTGGCTCCATCAGCATAGCTCCATCAGGCTCATCAGTGATGTCTGGCAAAGAGGAGTGTGTGTGTGCTGCCTTCCAAATGAGGCCATTAAGGTGTGACATGATTAACAGGCTCAACTCAACCCCTTCACTCTTAAATCTCAAATTGACAACACATTATGTAACTACCACATGGGGGGTTTCAGTTTTAGTGTAGAGGTTCTTTTACCCATTGGGGTTTTAGAACCATATCAGAACATGTATGTTTCCCAGAAAAAAAAATGTACCTACACATTAAAATAATTCCTATACTGGAGTTGTTGGCAGTCTGAATCCTATTTATGGATCCCAGATTAAGAGCTTAGAATGCTTGCCTAGAATTGAGGATGTTGTGTCTGGTACAAAGTCAGGCCTGCTCTGAGGTGAATGTTGGGGGTTATTATCTCCTAACCAGACACTGGGTTGTAATGTCTCCAACTACAACCAGTGCAGTTTACAAAGAACTCAAGAATGTCTGTAGGAAAAGGCAACATAAGGTATGGCCAAGACTCTCCTAAGCCAACAGCACATCTTGATTATATTTGAGATGCTAAGAATGATTCTGATTCCTTGCCCCCACTCCCAGCTCTCGTGTCTTACTAGCTGAACTTGCTAGATTAAGCTTCAGGTCAGCATGTGGGGTTTTCCTTGACATGCTGGTTTATATATAATGAACAATTACAGGAAGTTCTGGTTGAGAGTACAGAAACTAAAGAAAATAGTCAAAGAATAAAATCTTGAGAAAGATGATAGGGAAAACAGGTGAGTGAAGCTCAGAAGACAGTTGACCAACCTGGTCAACGCTTGGGAGCCAGGAGTCCATCTCCACCATACGTCAATATGGAACAGATCTGATCTGAGACCCAGACATATTTTTCAGTCCTGAGGGGTGTCTATTGGTATTGCTTTATTTACTTCTTTATTTGAACCTTTTGTGTTTTAGGTACCATTTACGCAGCAAATTAGTTTCTTGTTCCACAGTTCATACACAGATTGGTCTTTGACATTGGTTGCTCTCACAGCAATGTGTCCATACTCTGTATTTTCACCCTGCCTTTCCTGTTTACATCTGTCCAGTTGATGGCCCCTCCTTGCCTTCTGGGCATATGGTGCCCCTTTGGTCTCATCTACTTGATTGAGGGTTTGAATGAGTACATTGCTCATTTTAAATAGTACTGTTTCTTTGGTATGTGAATCTAGTATTTTGCTGAAAGGTGACCCCGGCAGTGACTTTTATTCCAGGTTAAAAGAATATTCTAGGGCAGCAGCCTCAAAGTTTCTCGTCTATCAATAGTCAGTCTGGTTGCCTTTATGAATTTCAGTTTTGTTCTCCATTTTTCACCCATTCAAACCAGGACCTTCTGTGTGTCTGTGGTTGGAGCAAAGGGTTGGGGTAGTGGTAGCTGAGCACGATGGAGTTCTGGACTGGAATTAGAGTTCATGTGGGCCATTAGTTCTATGGACTGATAGCTTCCTTGAGTCTTTGGTTTCCTGGACTCTCCTTTGCTCCAGAGGGTAGGAGACCAGTAGATATAGCTTAGTTTTTAAGACTTCAGACAACAGTCACCGAAGTAGGATGTAGAACATTATCTTTAATGAACTATGTTATGCCACTCGACTTAGAGGTCCATCCCCTAAGAATGGGTCCTGAACCTTCAAAGCCAGGAATCCAGTTCCATGAGGTGGTTGGCTACGTCTAGGAAGTTTCCATAGCAGTGAGCCTTGGTGACAGTGGGTAAAGCATTGTTACCTGAAAAATTGTTGGCTTGACCCCAAAAGACACTCCATAGGAGAAAGAGAAGGCATTTTGCTCCTGTAAAGATTTCCACTCTCAGAAGCAGTTCTGCCTTGTCTCAGGGTCTCTAAATAAGAGTTGGAATGCTCCACACCCATAGGGGATGTGTCCTACTATTACATGCCTGGAGATATATGCAGCATGTCTAAAAATGAATACACAACTGTGCCTTTACATATACGCACACATAGTCTGATTTACCCTTTCCTTCCTTTATCTACCTAGGTAACCACTCGCACATTTTTATTGTTGTTACTGTTGCAGACCTATATAGATTACACCACTTACTATAGTTCTCTTCATCACATTCAGTATCTTCATTCACATTGGTCATGCTACGTTGACTTCCCCTGCACTGTATATTGCTTTTCTCTTCACCACAACTTGTGTTATGTTCCTATCTAGTAAGTGATCTTGTGCGTACCCCCTCCATCCTTCCGTTACCATCAAAAGAAGGAATCCTATTCATCATTTTTTATAAAAGAGGTATCATACTAATTGTCCCGTTGCTACTTATTTTTTTCACTCAGCCTATGTTATGTTCATGGACGCGTCATCATTCTTTATCATTGCATAATCCATCATGTGTATGAGCCACATTTTGTTTATCTATTGATGGGCACTTAGATTGTGCCATCTTTTTGCTGTCGTGAATAATGCTACAGTGAGCATGAGAGTGCACGCTAGCATATTTACCTAGGAGTTAGATTGCTGGATCATATTGCTGGATCATTGCTGGACAGCTGTTTCTAACTTTTTGAGGAAACATCATGCCATTTTCCCATACTGGCTGTGCCACTTTACAGTCTGTGGTAGTTACATAATCTGTTGTCAGTTTGAGACTTACGAGTGAAGGGGTGGAGTGTAGCCTGTCAGGTCACAGCGTGGCGACCTCATCTGGAGACGCTCGCTGGCGGCAGGGCGCATGCTCACTCCTTGGGAGACATTGCAGCTGATAAGAGGTGTGGAGCTGCGCTAGTGCCCTGAGCTGGAGGAGCCACGTGAGCCTTGAGATGTTTCCACTGCCACGGAACCCACAAGACTGTCCACCCACGGGCCTCTGATCTGCCTTCACTTGGCATCATTGCATGTGTTCCGTGAATCTCAAGAGGACTTTATAGATCTTTGGTGTCTGTTGGTTTCCTTTACCCATTTATGGATTGTATGGCTTAAATTTTTGTGACTGAGATGTTCCCATTTTCTATATCGAAATTAGACCCTTATTAGATAGGTCAATGCTAAAATTTACTTTTTTTACCATATACTTTGTACACTTTTTTATTAGTAAAGTCTTTGATGAGTTTTCAATTTTTAGGAGGTCCCAGTTAACTAATTTAGCTTCTTCTGTTTGTGTATCTTAATTATGCTTGATAGTGCATTTATGCCATAAGTTAGGACCCCATTTTGTCTGTGTGTTACTCTAGGAACTTTATCGTGTTATATTTAATGTTCAAGTTTTTCATCTATTTAGAGTTAGTTTTTGTGTCTGGTGCGGGATATGGATCCTGTTTGATTTTATGCAAATAGATACTCTGATTTTGCCAGCACCATTAAAAAAGACTGTCTCTTGTCCTACTGAATGGACTTCAGCCCCTTATCAAAGATCAGCTGTCCATAGCTTGATGGGTTCACTTCTGTGTTCTCATTTCAGTTCTATTGGTTCTAGTACGGATCATTTTCATTACTGTGGCTATTTAGAAAGTTATGAGATCAGAATGTGTGTGATCTCCTACTTTGGTCTTCTTCAATAAACTAGTTACTCAGGTCAGACCTTTTTCTTTTTTATAAGCTAAAGATTTGTTTTTCCATTTCATTAATAATGTTGGGTTTGAGATTAGGACTGCATTTTATCTATAGATCACTTTGAGTACTACTGGCATTTTCACAATATTAAATGTTCTAATCCAGGAGCAAGTGTTTTTCTGTTTATTTAATTCCCTCTTGATTTCTTACAGTAGTGTTTTGTAGTTTTCTGGACACATAATCTTTTAGACCTGATTAGATTTATTCCTAGATGGGTCATCCTTGTAGGGACTATTATAAATGGTACATTTTTATCGGGTTTGTTTGTGTGGTTTTATGTCATTTTTCTTCTTCACCTTTTTATGTTCCTCATTAATGTAGAAGAATCCGATTGATATTTCTATGTCGATCTCATGCCCTACCACTTTGCTGAATCCTTCTATTACTTCCAGTAACACCGTATTTTGTAGACTATGGGGTTCTCTGTGTATAGAGAGAGCAAATCATTTGCAAGTAGAGATAGTTTTACTTCGTGCCAATTTGGAGGAGGCCTGCTGCTGCCATGGGTTACACATTGAAGTGCTCACCGGACAGTGAGCAGTTCAAAAGCACCAACTGCTCGTTGGGGGAAAGATTGAGCCTTTCGACACTGGACACTGGTAAAGAGTTAGTCTCCGAAACGCGCAGGGGACGTTTTACCATAGGGTCACTATGAGCAGGGATTGGCTGGATGCTCACTGTTTGTTTTTATTGCTCTGCTGGGACTTCCAGTCGAATACTGAGTAAGCGCAATGGTGATGGGCATCCTTGATTTGCTCCCAATTTCGAGGGAAGTGCTTTCAGTCCCTCTCCATTGAGAATAAAGTTGACTTGTGGTTTTATACATCTGCCCTAATTATGTTGCCCATTGATTTATTTAAAATAGGACTCAAGATGAAAAAGGATGGCCGATAAGCTCTTTCTTCTTTTTATCAGTGCTTAGAATTTTGAGTTTTTTAAAAAATTAATTATTTGGTGGGACCTCTTACAACTCTTATAACAATCCAAGCACATTTGTACATATGCTGCCATCATCATTTTCAAAACATTTTCTTTCTGCTGTCTCCTTTCACCACATTTCTGTTGTTCATCCCCCTAAAGGGGCAGGGGGAGATTATACATTGACCAGTTCTTTCAGTTCCACTTTCTTTCTCCCACTTCTTCCCCCACCTTCCCTCTACCCTCATGATATCACTCCTCTCATTACTATTTCTAAGGGATTTATCTGTCCTGAATTACATGGGTTGAGAGCTCTTATCTGTACCAGTACATGTGCTCCGGTCTAGCCGGATTTGTAAGGTAGAACTGATAGTGAAGTGGAAGGAAGCGTTAAAGAACTAGAGGAATGGTGTGTGTTTCATTGGTGCTATACTGCACCCCGGCTGGCTCATCCCTTCCTTGTGACCCTTCTGTGAGGGGATGTCCAGTTGTCTACAGATGGATTTTGGGTCTTCTTATGCCTGATACCTGATCCTGTTGATGCCCTGTGATCATCCAGGTTGGTGTGCTCTTTCCATGGGGGCTTTGTTGCGTCCTTCTGTGTTCGATGGCCACTTGTTTAGCTTCAAGTCTTTAAGACCCCAGCCACTGTATCTTTTGATATCTGGACACATCAGCTTTCTTCACCACGTTAGCTTATGCTTCCATTTTGTCGACAGTGGTCACATTGGGAAGGCGAGCATCACGGAATCCCAGGTTTTTAGAGCACAGTGTTCTTGCATTAAGGGAGGACGTGAGTAGAGGCCCAGTGCACATCTGCTACCTTTGAACTCAGCATAAACATATGTACATAGACCTACATCCCTATCATATATTAATATTTTGCATATGTGCAGACCTATGTTTTTACCTCCAAATGCTTTCTACCTTCTTGTTCTTTTCTCTGTTTCCTTTTACTTTACTCCTGCCCCACTATCATGTTTGACCTTCATTCAGCTCCCTGTGATTCCTCTCAGCTCCACTGCACTTGATCACATCCCACCAGGCATTCTGTGCCCTGTTTGCTTTCAATTTTAGATCTCTTGTTGTTCCCTTGTCCCTGGGTTTGTTAGTTCTCCCCTCCCTTTCCCCCAACTCCTCTTCTCCTATGTCTTCCTAGAACCGTAGTGTTTTTTAAGGTTTTTCTTTAAACCAATGTTAAAATGTTTCTCTTCCTGGAATAGTGTTAGACTTGAAAAAAAATGACCAAAATTAATGTACAGTTTGTAGCATGTATTGCAGAAACATGAATGAAATTTAGGGCATAGGAGAAAGAATGTTGTAAAAAGTCATGGCCAGATATAATAAAGTTTGGAACACAGTAAGGAACATCATAGAGTGTCTGTCTCCATTGTATGGCTGTGGTCTTTGATTTGTACCATGTGTTAGTCTGTGAAGCAAAAGCTCTCTCAGCCCCCGTTAGGAAAGGATAAATCGGCCGAGCCCTGGTGGCATAGTGGTTGTGTGCGGGACTGCGGCCCACTGGGACGGAGGTTCAATTCCAGCAGTGGGGCTGGGCCTCCTACTCCCACCACCGGAGAGCAGTGATGCCCCCCCCCAAAAAAAAAAAAAAGGAAAGGATAATTCTACCTCTTTAAAAGCACATTTGAAATACAGTCTTTGATGCCACAAAACAAACAAAAAAGAAATACAGTCTTTGTTGCATGTTTTTAGATATCATAGTTTACTATGAAAATTACCAGTGAGCCTTACCAGGTGATCCAAAAAAAGAAATGAAAAGGTATTGGTCAATTTTAGTCACACAGAATTTAAAATCTTGTATAAATACAGATGGAATTTCTAAATTGCTTTTGGTGCCAGTAGGAAATTCTTAGGACATTTCCTCTGCCCTAGTAAATTGGGTCAGAATTGGATTACGTGTGCATTGCTCTCCTCATTCCACCCCCAAATGGCAGTGGCCACAGACTGTTTGCCAGAAGGAAGCACAGCACCTTGATTCCAGTGTTGGAGCTCTTTCTGGTCTGAGGAGTAGCACCTCCCAATGGCAGTTCCTTGCTAACTGTAAAATGGTATGTTTGTTTGCACAATGTTCATCTGGTATGGGCCACTCAGAATGGCTTACCACAATAGTGGAAAATACTATGAATGGACCCCTTATAAACAAACAGGAAAGTGCAGGTGTTTCCCGGCCTATTCCAAGAGAAGAAAAAATAGTATTAACCCAACAAAAAATGGTTTTGGGGTTCTTCCCCCTGTCCACCCACTCCCCACCCCTCAGTCTGTCTTGTTATCTGTGAAGTGTGGAGGCAGCACTCTAAAATGTTTTCAAAACACAAATTCTCTGCCAGGAAATCACAGCTGCAAGCCACTATGCTTGAGGCAAAGCCTTCAAACTAGAGAGTCTTGGAAATCAGCACATGCAGGGCCTTGGTGATCACATACTAGTAAGTTAGGTGCAGCTTTCAAATGCCCCAGCTTGAAGTGGACTCCTCATCCTGTGCTTTTGAGGGGTTTCACCAGTAAAGTGGAATGCGCCTTGAAAACTGTTTAGACGAGTGATGCTCTAGCAGTGTTAGTTAGTGAAGCATTTTGCTAGATGACTTTTCCTATAGAGAGAATTTTATTTTGACTCCTGACCTGCCAAACAGCCTAAAGGAAGAGATTCTTCTTATCCTTGTATTTCTGACCATCAGCTTTGGAAAATGGCAGTTCAGAAAGTCGTCAAAGGTGAGAAATGCCAAAACTATATTCCAGCCTGAGAGGTAGAGAACGGAGGGAGCGTGTATACCCTTAGCTTTAAGTAGTCTGAGAGAAGTCACAGCCAAGAATTTCTTTCAGTCAGCTTTTTTTCTTACGAGCTCTCTAAGGATAGAACACAGCTCAAGTTAGAAAGTTAAGAGGATGAACATAGGCTGCTTCTCTGGAATAAATGCAATTATATATTTTTATATCATAGTATTTTTTCTTTTTAAAATTATTGGGGGCTTATACAACTTTTATCATAATCCATACATCCATCCATTGGGTCAGGCACATTTGTACAGTTGTTGCCATCATCATTCTCAAAACATTTGTTTTCTGCTTGAGCCCTTGGGATCAGGTCTTCATTTTTTCCCCTCCCTTCCCACACCTCCTTCCTCACAAACACTTGATAATTTATAAATTATTATTGTTTTATCATAGCTTACACTGTCAGATGTCTTCCTTCACCCACTTTTCTGTTGTCCATCCCCCAGGGAAGGTGTTACATGTAAATCCTTGTGATCGGTTCCAATCATTATGTTTTTTAAGTGGCTTGATGTGACTGATTACCTTTTATTGATTGTTGCCTGTGTATATTTTTTTTCCCTCTAGTCTCCCCTTTTAGAGCCTTGTTTTTGTCTTTAAGAGCGGTGGAAACAAATCAGCAGCTGCCAATCTTTAAAGGGGTTTTGCCTTGTCTTTTGATCTTGAAAATCTCAGGTTAAGTACAGAATGTATTCTGAAAGGTCTTATTGAAACACACACACACACACACACACACACGTATGTTTAGAAGCCATATGAATGACTACATAGTTACGATTTAACATTAGAGCCTTAAAGTCAAACAAACTTACTTAATGTTGCATACTCATTTCCTGTCTTGATCCTATATCTTATGGGGCGTGGTGGATGGTGCTTCTGGATTATTTTTCTCATTAACCTTTGTTGCGTTAGCCTGGAGAGAAAGTTCTTGGCTCTGCCATGCCTGTCTTTCACCTCTAGCTAGACAAGACCTAACCCAGCCTTCCAGATGGAGCCCTGGTGGCATAGTGGGTCATGCTTTGGCAGCTAACTATAAGGTCAACAGTTTGAAATCCACCAGCTGCTCCCTGGGAGAAAGAAGAGGGTTCAGCTTCCGTTAAAAGTTAACTATCTCGGGCTGAGCCCTGTTGGCGCAGTGGTTGTGCACGGGACTGCGGCCCACTGAGATGGAGGTTCAATTCCAGTAGCGGCTCCTCAGGAGCAAAGGCTGGGCCTCCCACTCCCACCACCAGGGGGCAATGATGCCCAAAAAACAAAAACAAAAACATTAACTATCTCTCTCTGGGAGGAGACGAGCCAGCCAGGGTGCAGTGTAGCAATGATGAAGCATGCAACTTTCCTCTAGTTCTTTACTGTTTCCAACCCCCCCCCCACACACACACACACACATACACACACTATCATGATCCCAAGTCTACCTTACAAATCTGGCTAGACCAGAGATTGTACAATGGTACAATTAGGAGCTGGAAACACAGGCAATCCAGGACAGATGATCCCTTCAGAACTAGTGGTGAGAGTGGTGATACTGGGAGGGTGGAGGGGAGGTAGGGTAGAAAGGGAGAACAATTACAAGAGTCAACATATAACCTCTTCTCTGTGGGACAGACAATAGAAAAGTGGGTGAAAGGAGACATCAGACAGCGAAAGATGACAATAATAATTTATAAATTATCAAGGGAGGGGAGGAGGGAAGGGAGGTGGAAAAATGAGAAGCTGATTCCAAGGGCTCAAGTAGAAAGCAAATGTTCTGAGAATGATGACAACAAATGTGTTTGACACGATGGATGGATGCATGGATGACTTGTGGTAGAAGCTGTACGAGCCCCCAATAAAATGATTTTTTTTTAAGTTAACCATCTCAGTCATAGTAGGGCTGCTATGAATTGGAATTGATTCAATGTCAGGGAGTTGTTTGGGTTTTGTTTTTGAGATTTGGACTTTGTTTGGAAGCTGGTAGAACCATTCCAAATTCTAAGCTGCTGACGTAGTTGGAATTCGTTCGTTCAAGCACTTGGAGAGTAAGTCGAAAGTATTGCTGGGCTTCTGCCTTTCTGGTTGGTACCGGGATGGGTTTGTTACAAACAAAGCTGTTTAAACTGGGTCTGCCATCAGTAGATGACTGGAGACAAGTTTCCTCAGTAATACATGTGTCCTAGTTTCTTTAGGATGCCTTCAAACAAGAAGGTCCAATTGAATCAGTGACTTCTGAGGGGATCTACTGGACCAGTTAAATTCAGAGCAGAAAGATCAGCTTAGACGCTTATGGCAGCTATATTTTGAGATTCCAAAATGGTAATCTTAATGGATTTTCTTGAAGGATAAAGCATGACCTCATAATTTGAAGAAGGTTTGGGTTTTTTGAGTTTGTTTTGTTTTGCTTGTTTGTTTGTTTTTTAAATTGCAAATTGCATTGGCTAGAAAAAGCCAGGTAAAAGCTAGGAATTTTTTTTTCTTTCCCATCATTAACAATGCACCTTTTTTGGAAGGAGAGCTAGAACTGCCAAGGAGAATTTCATTGAGAAACTGTGTTAGGCCAGGTTGGCTAGAGAAACAAATCCAGAGACACTTGTGTGAAAGAGCGAACTTTAAATCAAAGAGAAATTGTATATTCAGAAAATAGCTCAGTCCAAATCTAGTCCATAAGTCCAGTATTAGCCCATATGCCCAATATGGTCTGTAAATTCCTCCTCAGACTCCCGCAGTCACATGTAATGATGCAAAATGTAGGAGGATCACAGGCTGGTGGGAGCAAAGTCTTGTGAATCCAGTGGCGGTGAACACATCTCCAGGGCTCTTGCTGACATCAGCTTGGTTTCCTGTAACTTAGCAACAGGAATGTGAAACAGAGAGAGTGGATCCTGCCTCCAGGGAGGAAGAGAGGAAGTTCCCCAAATCCTCATGAGAAGGCCACACCCACAAAGAAGCATCATCAAGGTGTACCCTGTTGGACAGGCTAGACTCTACCCCTTCACTGTTTACCTAGTTGACAGGAGAGTATGTAACTACACAGAAACTTTACTCCATCCATTGACAGTCCTGATCTTGCTCCTCCAAGATTTTTTTTTTTCTGTTACCCAAAATTTTTTTCCTGGGGGCATCACTGCCCTCTGGTGGGAATGGGAGGCCCAGCTTTGCTCTCAGAGAACTGCTGCTGGATTTGAAGCACCAAGCCAATGGGCCGCAGTCCCGCACTCAACCACTACTCCACCGGACCTCAGCCCTTCTGTTACCCAAATTTAAAGAATATTTAAGAGGTACACAATTTGAATCCTTTGAAGATGCTAAAACTGTAAGTGTGCCTTGGTATAAATCGAAGAGCACACTATTCTTAGAGGAAGAGTTAGAGAGAAGGAAATACCATATCAGAAGTATGTAGGGGCAGGCTGAAAATGTTTATTGGAAAGTCCCATTTAATTAAATATTCACAATTCCTTTCATTAAATATTTCCACGAACTTTTGTCCACCCCCTAGAATGGTGCAATAGGATTTGCCCATTTTGTTTCCTGTAACCTTTATTTAATATCAGGACTGAGAATTCAGGGTAATGATGTACAGACATGCTAGGTGAACACAGTCCACCTGTCGAGGTCTTTCCCAACACGAGACAGCAGTGTGCACTCTTACACTCTAATCCAACTCCGTGATTTCCACGTGAAAAAACAAGGTACAGAATAGTTTACTGGTGGCTGAGCCCCGGTGGCGTAGTGGTTGTGCGCGGGACTGCGACCCACTGGGATGGAAGTTCGATTCCAGCTCCACAGAGCAAAGGCTGGGCCTCCTACTCCCACCACCAGAGGTCAGTGATGCCCCCCCCCCCCAAAAAAAAAAAAGAATAGTTTACTGTGCCACCTTTTGAGTAAGAAAGGGGTGAAATTAGAAAACACTTAGGTACTCTCTACCCCCACCCACACAAAAAGGGAACAAGGGCTGGATAAGCCAGAAACTAGGTAGGGAGAGGAGCAGAGTGGCAGCAATAGGGATGGTAGCAAAGCTTTTTCAGTGTACCTTTGTAACTGTGGAAATGTGTAATTGTTTGTGTGTCAAAAAATCTGGTTAAGCCAGAGAGAGAAAAAAGAAATCTTAAAATTGCTTACTGACGGAGAAACAAATGAGCTTAATTAGATACCATATTAAGATGTCTTGGTAGGCACTTTGGGTTAAGCATTGGGCTAATTGCTCCATGGGAGAAAGAGAGTACAGTTTGCTCCCTTAAAGATTAACATCTAGAAAAAATTCTAGAGACTGCCCTGCAGGGTCTTAGTGAGCTGGAATTGACTCGTGGCAGTAGGGGTTGCAAATTGATTGCTTAAGCACAGAGAAAACTATCCTCTGACTGCACTTCGATAGTAATGTATTCTTTTGCTGGTGAGTTTTACCTATCCACAAGTGACATTTAATATTTTTTATCCTGGTTTTTTTTTCTTCCCAATCTTCTGGTGGAAATAGACAGAGCAGATTAGTTTTCCATTTACTAGTTTGCACATTAAGTATTCCATGATGCTCTATTAACCAAGGCTTCAAACTTAGCACCACTTCTAGTGGAGCAATGCAACATGTGCCTATCACTGTGGTGCAAAGTGAAATATGCACTATCATCTAAAGATTTTCGTGCAAAAATATCTTAAACCTGATCCTAATCACACCTCAAAATACCCATTTGTAGGAAGGAGATTATATGAGAAATTCAGAACATGGACAATTCTATAAAATACCAGTTTCTACTTGTCAAAAGAAAGTCACTGCCCTTTTAGAGGAAAGGCAGTCCAGAGACTGAGATTAGAAGAAACAGAGACCCAAGGACCCCTGGTGACATAGAGGCTATGCATTGGGCTGCTAACTACAAGTTCAGCAGTTCAAAGCCATAGCCACTCCAAGAGAGAAAACTGAGGCTTTCTGTTGGAGCCCTAACAACCAGATACGTTGAGTGGACCTGGATTGAAAGGGTAGAAGAGACTGCGGAAAATATTCTTTTGGGGAGATTTGAATACAGACTGGATATTTTATGATACAGAGTTATTATTAACCATCTTAACTGGTGGTTTTAATTTGATTCCGCAAAAGAACATCCTTATTCTTAGAAGAAACAGTTTAAAGAACTTTTTTTTTTTCTGTGCACATCACTGCCCTAGTAGGAGTAGGAAGGCTAGCCTTGCTCCTGGAGAGCTGCTACTGGATTTGAACCGCCAACCCTGTGGGCCACAGTCCCTAGTTTAAAGAACTTATGGTTGAATTTTCATCATATTTGCTTCCCCTCTTCCCCCCCAAAAACATTTGAAAATGGTAAGACTCCTTCTATTTTGAAAATGTTCCCTGTTCTTTTAACTTCCTAATTCACTAAAGATGATCTTGAAAAGGTTGAAAAGATCAAGTAGAAAATGCAGCTGTGGTGGTGGGGGCAAACTTGGGTGTATCACGTTTATTCTGGACCATGAATTCACTACCCCGCCCCCTCCCCACATTCAGCCTAGTGTTCATGGTAACTCAGGAGGGGAAGAAAGGGTGTTCATTTAGCACGTTTTCATTGAGTTCTGGCCTGGGATCGAGGACAGGAAGCATGACAGGCCTGACAGCTGGGAGGTAGGCACTTCAATAAGCACTTCAGTAACGTGTGTGCTGCTGCCTGTGGTCGTAAGAACAGGGAGCCTTGTCCTGTGCTGCTCACTGCCGCTTTTTAACCTCCTGACTTTATATCAGCATTTGTGGGCCTGGAGCTCCCATTTTCACTAGAGTGCTTTAGGAAGTGATAAAAATCAGTAAATTGTCAGCTATGAAGAAGGGAGGCAGGTGCGGGATTGTTTACAAAGGTAAAGCTCAAGCAGTGTTCAACCACCCTATTCCTCACCACTTGAGCCCTGGTGGTGCTGTGAGGTAAGCATTGGGCTGTCTGTGGCTCAAACCCACCAGCTGCTGTCCAGGGAAAAGACAAGCCTGGCCGCTCCCGTAAACACACTGCCAGCAAGTCAGTGTCAACTCATAGCATCCCTATCGGACAGGGTAGAATTTCCATTGTGGGTTTCTCAGAGTTACTGTTTACAGGCGTGGAAAGCCCTGTCTTTCTCCCTCGAAGCAGCTGGTGGTTTTGAACTGAAGATCTTGTAGATTGTAGCCCAACTCCGGACCACCAGAAACGCTATGTAAGGTCGTTATAAGTCTAATTACCTCTAGAACAATGGGCTTTAGCTTCTGTTTTTGTTTTTGTTTTCTTTAATTCTTCTCCACTTTAGGGACTTAACAGTGTGGAGCCGTATTGCCTTTGCCCTTCCTCCCATCAGCATTGACACGTGATGAGGTTGAGTCCCGTTTTAGAAGGAGCCGTTCTCCTGACGGAGAGATTGGATTATAGTAGTGTGTGTAATAACCTTTACTGCTAAAGGGTATATATCTCCCACAGATGGGGGAGCGGGAGAGGGCAGTTTGTGCTCTGCTTAGTCAGGGCCCACCTCCCGCCCCACACTTCACCTTCCAGAAACTCAGGCCCCACATGAGGAGACTGAGAACTGGAGACAGAGAAGAAGGACACGGAGGAGCCAAACTAGAAGTGTGCTTTCTACACTCGAAAGTGGAACACGTGGCAGGGGGTGGGGGTGACTTCTAGTGGGTGTGCCTGAAAGCCCCTCATTGGGAGGGGCTACCCAGCTTTGGAGAAACTGCTTTTACCTAAGTGAGGTGGAAAATATTCAGAAGTTGCTGTAAATTGATAACTGTTTCTTTTGACTCTCCTGAAATGGGAATCAAATTGATCATACTTATAAGTTATCAAGAAAAGGTATGCCCTCTTCCTTCAGGGGAAAGAACAGGTAGGAGGAACTGTAAACGAAAGAAACGCTGCTGAGCCTGGTGGCGTAGTGGTTGTGTGTGGGACTGCAGCCCACTGGGTTGGCGGTTCAAATCCAGCAACAACTCTCTAGGAGCAAGACTGGGCCTCCTACTCCCACCAGAGGGCAGTGATGCCCCCCCAAAAAAAAAGAAAAGAAAGAAAAGTAGCCAGAAAATGGAAGAAATGGGGAGTAGAAGACGTAGGACTCCTGAGAGATGTTCAAGAGTACACCACTTACTAATTGACCTTGTTGAAATTTCTAACATACAGTAGTCACTGTTGTGCTACTCAGATTCAAAGTATGGATTTTCAAAATATGCTTATGGTGACTATAATGTGTAAATAAAAATCTGCATATACAATATGCTAGAGCAGACAATATAAAGTTGGGAATCTTCTGGAAACTCCATAGAATACCAAAAAAAGAATCAGGTCTTTCAAATAATCCTTAGCAATAAAAACATTTATCTGATCCTTTTGTTGTTGTTATGATCCACACAGTCCAATCCCTTGGCCTAGTCAATAAAACATCTTTCTAGTATTCTCTTCTTTCAGCCAAGACCCATCGGACATCAGCAGTAATACCCCTTGTTTCACGCACGTCCTTTGCTTCTTCTGGTCCGAGCTTCTGCCAGTTCCCTGTCAATGTGCTGCTGCAACTGTTGGTTGTTCTTTTTTTTTTTTTTTTTTTTTTTTTAGGCATCACTGCCCTGGTGGTGGGTAGGAGGCCCAGCCTTTGCTCCTGGGAGCCGGAATCGAACCTCCATCCCAGTGGGCCGCAGTCCCGCGCACAACCACTACGCCACCGGGGCTCAGCCCCTGTTGGTTGTTCTTAAGCAAAATTTTACTTGTATGTAATATCAGTGATATTGTTCTATAGTTTGAGCATGCTGTCACGTCAGCTTTCTTTAGAAGGAGCACAAATATGAATCTCTTCCAGTCACTCGGCCAAGTTAGCCGTCTTCCAGATTTCCTGTCTTAGATGAGCGGGTGCTCGCGGTGTTGCTTCAGCTTGCTGGAACATTTCATGGGTGTTCGGGCGGATCCTTGGAGCCCTGCTTTTGGCTAAGACTCTCAGTGCAGCTTGAACGTCTTCCTTCAACACCCTTGGTTCTTGCTCATATGGCACCTCATTAACTGGTTGAATGTACACAAGTTCTTCTGGTACAGTGACTATATTCCTTCCCTTGTCTCAATATTTTGCCTATATAGAATCTCTCAGGATTGCAACTCGAGGCTTGGATTTTTTTTCTTCAGTTCTTTCCGTTTCAGACAGGCTGAACATGTTCTTCTTTCCTCTCGTTTTCTAATTCTAGATCCTGGCACATTTTATAATAGTTAGCTTGGTCTTCTCAAGCTGCTCTACGAAATGTATTCAGCTCCTTGGCTTCCTCCTCTCTTGTATTTGCTTTAGCTTCTATATGATTAAGAGCAAGACCCAGAGTCTCTTCTTTTGTGTGTGTGTGGCATCTCTGCCCTGGGGGGAGTAGGAAGCCCACCTTGCTCCTGGAGAGCTGTTGCTGGATTTGAACCGTCAACCCTGTGGGCTGCAGTCCCGCACACAACCACTACACCACCAGAGCTCGGCCCCAGAGTCTCTTCTAGCATCCACTCTAAACTTTATTTTGTTTCCTTCCTTTTTAGTGACCTTTTGCTATCTTCATGAGTGATGGTCTTGATGTCCTCCCACAGATCATCAGGTCTTCTGGCATTAGTGTCCAGTGCATCAAATCTGTTTTCCAGACGTTCTCAAAATTCAGGTGGAATAGACTCGGGGTCGTATTTTGGCTCTTGTGGACTTGTTTTCATTTTCTTCATCTTATCCTAACCTGATCCTGATCCCTCTATCCTCTCTGTATTCTTTCTTTCTTTCTTTCTTTTTTTTTCTTTTTGGGCATCACTGCTCTCTGGTGGTGGGAGTAGGAGGCCCAGCCCCACTGCGGGAATTGAACCTCCATCCCAGTAGGCCGCAGTCCCGCGCACAACCACTACGCCACCGGGGCTCAGCCCCGTATTCTTTCTTGATGATCTGTTCATGCCTAATAATTTCTGTTTGCCTTTGAGCCTAGCTCTTCACCCTTTCTCAGAAAAATGAAAGTTGTTAGATAGTCATGTGAGGTGACAAGTTTAATAAGGTGACGAGCCTCATCTCTGAATTTTGAAGGCCTAAAACCCTCTAGAGTATTGTTCTCAACCTTCCTAATCCCGCAATCCTTTCATACAGTTTCTCTGGTTGCAGGAACTCCCCGCCCCACCATAAAATTATTTTTATTGCTATTTCATAGCTGTTATTTTGCTGCTGTTATGAATCAGGCGACCCTTGTGAAAGAGAGACCTACAAAGGGGTTGTGACCCACAGGTTGAGAACCACTGCTATAGAGTTTCGAAGCCTGCCAGATTTTTTTTTAATTGTTTTTTTTTGGGGGGGGACGCATCACAGCCCTCTGGTGGTCGTGGGAGCTACCAGCCTTGCTGCTGAGAGCTGCTGCTGAATTTGGACCGCCAAGCCAGTGGGCTGCAAGTCCCACACTCAGAATCTACACCGCCAGGGCTCAGCCTTAGCCGGCCAGTTTTTTAAGAGCAAAAAGCCTTATCTTTCTCCAGGGAGCACTGTTGCTGTTCGGTGCCATCTGGTCGGTTTTGACTCCTAGGGACCCTGCCCCAGAACACACCACCGCCCAGGCCTGTGCCGTCCTCACAACGTTCCATGCCCGCGCCCACAGTCGGCAGTCGCTGGCTCAGTCCATCTCATCAAGGGCGCCTCCTCTTTCACTGCTCTGATACTTTACCAAGCAGGATGTCCTTTGCCAGGGACTCACAGCAACATGTCCGAAGTTAGACGGGAGGCGAAGTCTCTCCATCCTGGGCTCTAAGGAGCAATCTGGCTTACTTCTTCCAAGACAGATCGCTTTGTCCTTTTTAGCAGTTCATGGTGCTTTCAGAATTCTTAGCCAGCACCATAATTCAAATACATCGATTCTTCTTTGATCGTCTTTATCAGCATCCAACTTTCACATGCCTGTGAAGTGATTGAAAATCCCATGGCTTGGGTCAGGTGCACCCTAGTCCTCAAAGTATGTCCTTGATTTTCAACACTTAAAAGAGGATTTTTCCCAAAAAACCATTTTATTGGGAACTAATCCAGGCATCATACCATTCCATAGTTCAGTCATATCAAGCAATATTGTACAATTGCTACCAAAATCAAATTCAAAACATTTTCTTTCTTCAACTCCTTGATAGCAGCTCCCTCTTACACCTCCATGCCCCCAGCTGTGCCCTCTAGGAACCCTTATTCTAGTTGATGTCTCTGTAGATTCTCCTACTTTAAAGATCCTGAACAATACAGGAAGCATCAAACAAAGATGGGAAGAATACAGAGGCCTATACTTAAAAAGTACTAGTCAACATTCCACCATCTAATTGATAGTCCGTGAGCAAGAGTCATTGTACTGAAGGGAGAAGTTGAAGCTGCACTGAAAGCAGCAGCTGAGATTTCGGCATTTGACGGAATACCAATTGAAATGTTTCAACAGGTGGATGAAGCGCTGGAAGCACTCACTCATCCATGCTAGGAAATCTGGAAGACAGATACCTGGTTAACTGACTGGAAGAGAGCCATATTTGTCCCACTCTAAAAAAGGGGAGCCAAAGAATGCTTAGAATATATAACAATAGCATGACTACCACAAGTAAAATTTTGTTCAAGATCACCCAACAATAGTTACATCAATAGAGCTGCCTGAAGTTCAGGTCAGATTCAGAAGAGGGTATGGAACCAGGGAAATCATTGCTGATGCCAGAGGAATCTTGGCTCAAAGCAGAGAATACCAGAAAGATGTTTACTTGTGTTTCATTCTCTGTGCCAATGCATTCTGTTGTGTGGAACATAATAAACTTGGGATAACCTTGAGAAGACTGGGAATTCCGGAACACTTCATTATGCTCTTCTAGAACTTTTACAGGGATCAAGAGGCAGTTATGCGAACATAACAATGGAATACTGTGTGGCTTAAAATCAGAAAAGGGGTCAAGTGTGCATCTGGGTTGTATCCTGTCACCATACTTGTTCAATCTGTATGCTGAGCAAATCATCAGAGAAGCTGGATTATAGGAAAGAAGCGGACTGCATCAGGATTAAAGGAAGACTTAACCTGCAGTTTACACATGCCAACCTTGCTTGCTGAAAGTATGCTGAACTTAAAGCACTTGCTGATGAAGGGCAGGAATTTTAGCCTTCAGTCAATGTAAAGAAGACCAGAATCCTCACAACTGGGCCGATTGGTATCATGATCAATGGAAACAAGGTTGACGTTATCAAGGGTTGGATAACTTGGATCCATACTTGGATCCTCTGGAAGCAGCAGTCAGGAGATCAAAAGACCTATCACGTTAGGTAAATCTGTTGCACACCTTTTGAGTATTGAACAAGGATGTTACTTTGAGGACTATGGTGCACCTGACCCAAGGGATGGCATTCTCCATTGCAGCCTATGTATATGAAAGTTGGACATTGAATAAGGAAGACTGTGGACAAATTGATGCGTTTGAATTGTGCTGGCGAAGAATATTAAAAGTAGAGGGACTACTAATGGACAAACAGGTCTGTATTGGAAAAGGCTAAGCCAGAGTATTCCTTCAAGGCAAAAATAGCAAGACTTCATCTTACGTACTTTCTCCTGGAGAATGCCATCATGTTTGGTAAAGTGGAGGGGTAGCTAAACAGAGGAAGGCCCTTGGCAAGATGGATCGACACATTCATGGGCTGCGTTCATGGGCTCAGACATGGGAACCCTTGTGAGGATAGCACAGAACTGTATAGGATTTCATTCGGTTGTGTATGTAGGGTCTCTCTGGGTCAGAGCTGACTCAATGGCATGTAATCCTGCTTGCTGAAAATGAAGAGGACTTGAAGAACTTGCCAATGAAGTTTCAGGACTGCCACTTTCACCGTGGATTAGGACTCAGTGTGAAAAATCAAAGACACTACAACTGGCTCAGCAGGTAGCATCATGGTAAACCAAAAAATTGGAGTTGTGAAGGATTTCGTCTTGCTGGGAATCCAGAGTCAATGCTCATGGAAGCAGCTGCCAAGATCAAAGGACACATTGCATTGGGTAAGTCTGCTGCACAAGACCTCTTTAAAGTGTTGAAAAGCAGGGAGGTTACTTTTAAAACTAAAGCGCATTTTAGTATATGTGCTGCCAAAGAGAGCACAAAACTAAAACACATCTAACCCAAGACGTGGCTGGTGGGTTTTAACTGCTGATCTCACAGTTAGTAGCTCAAGTCATACAGGAATGCTCTGGTTTGTGTATTATTTGTTTGTAAATTAAGCAGTATGCAGATAAAAACTAAAGATTGCAGTACCTAGTATGTTCCATGTTCAAAATTGCCCAACAAAACTAGCTATCTTGTCATTACACTGGAGGTCAAAAGACATACACAGATTTGTAAGGTACCTTATCTCCCTTCATCCATCTTTTATGGAATAGCACCGAATTTAACAACTTAACCAAAAGTTGCTAATCTACCCATAAGTGTCTCAGAAGAAAGATTTGGCACTCTTTTTTTGGAAACCAGTTACTGAAAATATGTGGAACAGTTCTGTGGACATGTGGTCAGCATGAATCAAAATCACCTCCACAACCACTGTAACTGGTTCCCCACTGCCATGGAGTCTATTCCCTACATAGGGTTTCTTGGGTCATAAAGCTATACAGGAGCAGACAATCTTAAATTCCTCGTGAGCAACTGATGGGTTTGAACCACCGACCTCGAGGTAAGGCTCCAAAATGTGTTGACAAAGTAATGTACTATGAGGTATCATCCATATCACCACCTCTGGCCATAGTGCCATAGTTAAATTCTGGTAGTTTTTAGTTTCTCTGCTTCAGTAACTTGGAGGCAGAACTAGGTAGTCTCTGAGTAGAAATTGTAGTTGAATCTTGGGTATATAAACCATGTGTTTGTGAGTGTAATGTCTTAACTGCTACCGGTAAAATGTAGCAATTGGGTCACCTGGCTACTGTACAACAGGTTTCTTTTTTGGTTTTGGGTTTGTTTGTTTGTTTTTAAGATGTATAACTTTGGGGGTTCTCTTTTTCTTGTTAAATTCTGTACAGATCTTTGAGCTCAGCCTCTTGCCTGACTTGTCATTGGATGGTAGATATACCCCAAATTGTTTCTTCAGGAGAACTTCCCTCTGCCATATCAATGTCATATGAAGGAGAACCCATCAGTATGTCCTCTAAGCTGCCCAAAGAGGTGCTGAAAATATCAAACTAGCCTGTTGTTTGAGTTTTTAAGACAGCAAGTAGAGTTCCGTCTTTGGATGTGCTCTTTGGAGAGTGTATCAGCCTGACTGGCTAGCCTTTCTCAGGTGTGCTATTTAAGAGTGGGACGCTGAGGGTAAGGCTGCTGATGAGGTGGTGAGGTCCCACGCACAAAATAGTGGTTTAAGGGAATTTCTCGACTTTGAAATACTTTGGGAATTAGAACCATTATCTCCTTTCCCTTCCTCCTTTTCTTCCTCCACATCATATCTAGACTCTGCTTTCTTTACAAATCTAAAGCACCGCAATTAATACTTAATAATGACACGAAATAGGGCTGAGCCCTGGTGGCATAGTGGTTGAGTGCGGGACTGTGGCCCACAGGGCTGGCGGTTCAAATCCAGCAGCAGCTCTCCAGGAGCAAAGCTGGGCTTCCCACTGACACGAGATGGCAGTGATGCCCCCCCAAAAATTGAATAAATAATCACAGGAAATAATGAAAGCAGAAGAGCTGTGCAGCTGCCTTTGGATTTTTTGTTCTCACCAGAATTATCCTATTTGGCTTATATGTAGTAAGTCCAACCCAGTAAGAGGCTATTTTTAAGATCTGGTTTCACTAGGGCAGCGATTCGCAACCTGTGGGTCGAAACCCCTTTGGGAGTCAAAAGACCTTTTCAGAGGGGTCGCACTCGATTCATAATAGTAGCAAAATGACAGTTGTGAAGTAGCAATGAAAATAATTTTATGGTTGGGGTCACTATAACCTCAGGAACTATGAAAGGGTCACGGCATTGGGAAGGTTGAGAGCCACCGCACTAGGGAGAGCTTGTGACGTTCGCGTTGACACAGGCAGCATTTTCTTTATTTACAACTGTGAAGATGACCACCACTCTTGGAGAAATTTCATGGGGAAGGTGGCTACGAGCTGTGAGGGCAAGTGGGCCCAGAGGAACGGTGAGGGCAACGGAACTGTTGTCATGCCACGTCTCTTCAGTGCCTCGTTTGGATTTAGAGAGAAGGCCAGGTTACGGCTGTTTGCCAGTGTATAACTCGACCACCTCACCAGCAATGTAAGCATCGGCAGCCCCGCCCAGGGTCAGACTAGGGTTAACATTCTGCCCAGTTCACATGTGGACTCTGTGTTCATAACTTGAACCTAATAAGCTGTTTGCAACAGAGTCCTAGCATATATAGATGGAAAAACTCTTGCTAAGCTATATTAACTTATAGTGATACCTCATATGAGTATGAGGTATCACTATAAGTTAATATGGCGATTAATTCCGTTCTTAGGTGGCTGCATAAATTCATTTCTCTCTTGCCACAGCTTCCTGTTTTCATCCTTAAAAGATGGCAGATATTACTTCAATTTCTACTCCACCGGCTTAGTGGTGTCTGGGAACATGAATGGAACCTTTTGAAAAAAAGATGGAGGAGGAAAGAAGGCCTGGCAGCCAGGAGGTGGGAGCGGCCTCCTATTGGCTGCTTGTGCCAGCAGCAGAGAGGCTGCTTGTAGAAGGGCTGCCTTTGTAAGGGATCTTCTTGTCCTTTGATTAATTCTTTTCACTACCAGATACCTGTATTGGTTGAAAGTCACTGTATTGGTCCTGAATTAATCTTTCGAGTAAAATGAACTTTGCTGACAGCAGAAGTCATGTGGACATGCCATGGGAGATCCTTGCTAGAAGGGCAGGTGCTGGTCTGTGGCTGTCTCATGGCATATTCTTTCTCTCCTCCCCATTTTTTGGGGGAGGGTGAGGTGGAAGAATTGTGCTTTTGATTTTTTGGTGGGGAGGGGAAATCACTGCCCTCTGGTGGTGGGAGTAGGAGGCCCAGCCTTGCTGCTGGATTTGAACCTCCAACCCAGTGGGCCGCAGTCCCGTGCACAACCACGATGCCACCGGGGTTCAACCCGCTTTTGACTTTTAAAAGCTACTTTAAACTTAAAATTATATTTGTTAATCAAGCTGCAAAGATATTTAGGTTAACAAAAAGTACAGTACAGATAGCTCCTGGGTTATGAATGTCTGCCTTACCAACAACTCTTGCTTGCCTTTAATATTATATAATAAATTTGCCCTGTGATAAAAGATTGAACCAACCCCTCCTCTCAACAAATTCTCCATCACAATCACCTTCACTGGCTGCACATGCAGCTTTTAAATCACTGAAAAGGCATCAAGACTTTTTTTTTTTTTGCACTGAACCCAAAAAATCAAACCCAGTACTGAAAAGTTGACTGCAGTTCATAGCTACACTTTTGAATTCCTTAGGCTGTAAATCAGCCGCAGAAGGACACCATGTGCACCTAGTCCAACTCACCTTAGAGGCTCAAAGACTTAGAGAAACTGACTCCTTTGTAAATGGTGGACTACCTAATATATGTCAAGATTTAACCTGAGTTTTTATTTATTCTTGAAGCTTGAGCAGTTTGATGTTACAGGGGGAGGAGGGAATTTAAAAAATGTCACAAGTTTACAAATATCTGTTGAATGCCTTCTGTGTGCAGGGCCATGGATTTAATGTTGAAATATGAAGCTTTTTCCCTGTTGTGCCTCCAGGGCCTTAATAGTATTTTATGGCTATTAATCCAGGGCCAAACTTGGCTTTCATTTTGGATGTGAATCATGCTGCACAAAATCTGCACTCCTTTAATTATTGCATCATTGTGTGAGAATGCTTCACATTCAACATGTTCAATTGTGTTGGCCTCCTTTGCCTAGATAGATGGCAAGGTGGTGCTCCCCAGCAGAAGAGTAAATGGACAGAGGCAGCGCAGGTTCTGCCTCCGTAACGAAAGAGCAATATGCCAGCCCTATTTAAAAGGGACCTGAGCTGTGTTGCTAGCATAGTGGCAAGATGATTCCAACCTGCCAATTTCCAGAAGTGTTTGCTAAAGACTTAGCTTCATGGACTCTTCCTGCACGCCTTTTCGGGATTGGTTAGATGATGATGGTATGAAGCGGACTCGGCGCAGGTGGTGCTACCATCCTGTTTATTATCTTACATTTCGATGAAAGATTGGATCAGACTTTAAATCGTTTGGGAGAGAAAGTGTTTGCACTCTAAACTAAAATGCACTGCCATCAAGTTGATTCCTTTGCCCCTTTGGGTTCCATACGAAGCAGCTTGTGGGTTCAAAGTGCTGGCCTGTGGTTAGAGCCCAACTCAGACTCCATCATGTCACCAGGTGTCTCTTCCAGCAGCATCCATTAAGTATTTGTTAGTAATAATTAGCTACAAGCTATTTGCCATTTGTTAAAGCCCACCTTTCAAGCGTCTTCAGATAATTGTCTAGTAAGTATTTGATTTATTTTGTCAGAGTTTACCAAATCATTATTTTCCCCTTTTATATTAATCCTAATTACCATGGAATTTACCGTGTGTGTGTCTTTCTCTCTGTCTGTCTGTGGGTGTCTGTGGGTGGGTGAGGGTCTGTCTTTTGGTGTCTTTCATCTGTATATCCTGTGCCTGAAACTTTTACTTTAGAGTGTAGAAGATTTTGGTGATGCTGCAGTAGCTTTATTCCTGGTGCGCCAGTGTTCATTAACGGTCTAGATATATGTGTGATTCATTGAAAAAGTAAGACCTCTGCTAGCACCAAGGTGGAGTATGCTACAAGAGACAAAGCTGAAGCCAACAGAAACTACATGATTATGCATGGGTTTGATAGAGTCAAAACGACATGTTAAAATTTTAAGTGGGAAGAAAACTTTGGAATGTTTTCACTAAAGATATGAAGTTGGACAGATGCTAAAAGAAATTAGGTCTTGCTGAGCCCCGGTAGCGTAGTGGTTGTGCGCGGGACTGTGGCCCACTGGGATGGAGGTTCAATTCCAGCTCCACGGAGCAAAGGCTGGGCCTCCTACTCCCACCACCTGAGGGCAGTGATGCCAAAAAAAAAAAAAAAAAGAAATTAGGTCTTAGCCACTATGAGCTTCCAGCTATCCCTTCTCCTGCCCCCAAATGCTATTGAAACAATTGGGAAATGACAGTGATTGATAGTTGGGAAAGACGCAGAGTAGCCTATGCGTTGTCATTTCTGATGGAAGAGATGCTGGTTTAATAGGAGCTATGGGGTAACATGGGCTTTCAGGAAAGACAACGTGTGGCCTTCAGAAGAGGACTGTTTCATAGTCTTGTTAGAAGTTTCAACTTTTTATTTTCTGCTTATAGCAAATCCAGTTTGCTGATGACATGCAGGAGTTCACCAAATTTCCCACCAAGACTGGCCGAAGATCTTTGTCTCGCTCCATCTCACAGTCCTCCACTGACAGCTACAGTTCAGGTAGGTGTGGATGCCATCGCCCTAGACGTCTCTAACTGTTTCAGGGTCTTGAGCTGGTTCACCACCCAGTAGTCTTCATCTACCTGAAATCTGAAAAGGTCTCATGTCAGGACTGCCCATTTTGTGTCGAAAGCTGATAATTAATGAGTGAGTGTGCAATGAGAAGTTCCCAGCAAGGTTTGTAGTTGGGGAAGCTGTTGTCATTTTGAGACAAACATAAAGTGACCAGATGTCCCGCTTTTTAACAATTTAACAACATCCCATGGAATTTTAAAATTAAAATAAATATCTTACAATGCTATTTTTGCATTCTATGAAAATTTTGTTGTTCAGTATAGACCAAATTTTAAATCAAGAACACACCCCATCCCCACCCCCAATCAGTGTATCTTGCTTAAAATCTGGTCACTTTAGGCAACCCCCACTCCTCTGCCCCGCACTGTGTGTGGTCTGTAGCCAGTTCCTGTTGGTTATGCTGGGCCAGTTCCCAGTCTCTCTGTTATTCAGCCCTATTGCCAATGGAGGCAATCATTAGTATTCTGGCTGACAGACTGGCCTTGAGGAAGAAGTGTACTTTTAGAAGCTTAATTTATAAAATATTCCTTGCCACCTATCTTTTTCCTTCTTGTCCCAAAGACTGCTTGAATTATAAAAATGAATACTTTAGTATCCTCACCTGTTGATGTCTAAAGCAAGGAAGATTCAAACTATAGTAGTGTGGCTGTAGCACTTCACTTTTGGTTCTCCCTTCCTGTCTGTGCCCTAAATAAGTAAAGTCTTTCTGATTGGTGTTATGCCCCCTCTCAGCTAGAGAGACGGGGTCTTAGGAACACTGATAGAAGCAGGTGGAGAATCTTAGGGTTTGATTACTGGAGCAAACATTATGCTGAAGGGCATCTGACCTAGTTAGTCCCTCTTAGCTCACCTAAGAGATCAAGAACCCCTCTTGATCACAGATTCCCGATGCAGGTCAGCAAGGAGATAAGTACCAAAGCTAGTCACTGTCGGTGACCAGAGAATTGTTTGCTGTGTATTATTAATATTATGAGATGAACTTCATAGATAAGGAGTTTTTTGGGGGGCGGGGGTGGAGAAGCAAACAAATCAATGAAAAAGCTGTCTCTGCCCTCAGCCATTGATTGAATGCCCAGTGTACACAAGCTTGGCAGACGAGCAAATGTGGTATACAGGCTTAAATGCTGAAATAATTGAATATATGCATTCACTATGGAATACATGCATTTTTTAAAATAAATTCAAGTTAATGGTATCACAAATGAAAACAGTGAAATATGAAAGACCGAGTGATAAGAGTTAAGAAAGATGGAATGAGTGAAGAAGACTTTTAAATCTTCAAAGATCTTGATGTACAGAGAGTGGCCTACTGGAGCATTTTGAAAAGCTTGATGATAACACTTAATTTTCATAGTGAGCAAGACTCTTAATTAGCATTTGTGTCATCTGCATGCAAGAAGAGCCACTGGGTAGAAGTCAGAGAGACCTGATTGACTAGGAAAGAGTGTTGAGGAAACTTTTGAGTTCAGAGAGAAGAGTGAGTTTTGTCTATCCTCTTAAATATCTATCTGAAGCACCACTTTTAGCTTTTATGGGTAGCTATTTTTTAAAGTTGGTCGTTAAAGACAGACTTTTCCAGAATCCGCAATAGAACCAGAGCTGCTTGCCTGTTGTGCCATTTCTTTCCATCGTTCCATTTCTTGAGCACACCTCAGTGTGAAAGCCATCCTGAGAGTATCTTCTCTCTTTCATCCATGGCAGTGGTTCTCAAAGTGCGCTCCTCAGGCCAGCAGCACCAACAATATTGGTTACTTGTTAGAAGTGCAAATCCTTGGGCCTCAACCAGGACCTGCTAACAGTCAGTCTCTAACTGTGGGCCTTAGAAAATCTGTTTTCAACAAATCTTCCATGTGTTGCTTTAGATGCTTAAGTTTGGGAACCAGTGATTGCTAGAAATAGCATTTCTTCTTGCCCTAATTCATTATTCTGTTTTTACCATGTCTGGCTTTAAGCCAAGTGGGCATCGGGTCCTCCGTTCCTCTGCGCTGAGGTTCACTGAAGCTGAGGCAGGGTGAGGCTTCTTAATCACAAGCAGAGTGACAGAGCACCACCCGGAGGGGTAAGAAGGCCACAGTGGTTTCACTCATACCACCAGTGAGACCCTGGGGGAGGAGAACCGAGAGTGACGCCAAAGATGGCTCCAATTAAAAGAGTTCTTACAAGCTGCTCTCGGTGGAATCGGGACCATTGAGGCTTTTCTGCCCTGTTTCTCTCCCTCCTGGCTCCAGCTGCGTCCTATACAGATAGCTCTGATGATGAAGTTTCCCCACGGGAGAAGCAGCAAACCAACTCCAAGGGCAGCAGCAATTTTTGTGTGAAGAATATCAAGCAGGCAGAATTTGGACGCCGAGAGATTGAAATTGCTGAGCAAGGTAAAAAGAGGAAGTGGGTAAGGGACTCAACCGAGCCACGGGCCTGCAGCAGCCATCTCACCGGTCATCAAGATCCACAAACAATTTAGGGCTTGAGAGCACGCTCGAAGGTGGTCTAGAGGAAATACTGCATCCTGGACTTACTGATAAGCACTCAGTCTCTGCGTAGAGGTTGAGCTTCAATTCAGGCTTCTTGTTCTCCCTCCCTTCCTCAGTCTCTGCATGTGATGACTTCACTCGGTCGGAGCAGCTATTGTCTTCTTCCCTCACGACATCATTACCCACAGGTCTGTGTTGTAAAACCAGCAGGTCCTGGATTGCTACATGGTGTTTCGTTGGCAGAAACGTACTGTACCTGCCAGTCACCAAACCAAGAGATACCCAACCTTGTAGTGACTTTGTAGGACAGAGGAGGGCTGCCTCATAAGGTTTATGAGCCTGCATCTTACAGAAGCAGACTTTTATCCATGGAGCAGCCAGTGAGATTGGACCACCACCTTGTGTTTAGCAGCCAAGTGTTTTAACCAACGTGCCACCAGGGTTCCTCTTGCCCGTCACAGACAAGCAGATTTCCTAGAAGCAGCAAGTTTGAGGCTAAGGATGGCGTGACCGAGGGATCTTGTTTGATCCCGAGCACCCTTTGCTGGAGTAAGAGTGAAAGTGATGGACAGTTGGTCAGGCTTCACACACACCACCACCACCACCACCACCCCACCCCCCACCACCCCGTCTCATTGCTTTCACTTTAAAGGCAAGACTGAGGTTAAGACCCTGGTGAAACAGAAGCAGTGACTTCCGTGAGAGTTGTCTGTCTTCTTGGTCTGCGGATTACATTGAAGAACCCATGTAGCTGAGGCCATAGCTCCTACATCTCCCAAAGGCTTATCTTCATTTTGATCTGTTTTGAGCATTCTCTTCATTCTTGTCCAGTCCTGTGAAAGCAGTAGAGGAGGAGAGGAATTCCGAGGACGTGCGTGATGGCTCCCCAGCCAGTCAGCGTGGAAATGTGCCTCACGCGCTTGGGCCCGCCCGAGATGCTGCTCAGGCAGGAATGGATGATGCTCTAGTGCAGACCTTGCTCAAATCCTCTGTTCTTTCACAGACATGTCTGCTCTGATTTCACTCAGGAAACGTGCTCAGGGGGAGAAGCCCTTGGCTGGTGCTAAAATTGTGGGTTGTACACACATCACAGCCCAGACAGCGGTGAGTTTGTGGGGAGAAGAAAGACTTCAAAAGGGAAAAAAGAAACGGGTGTTTTGTTTTGTCGCTTTTCTTTCCCTGCTAGCCATTATCCAAATGCCAACTATTAGGTGGGGCTTCCCTGTTTCATAATAATGAGGTTCTCTACTTTGCATAGTTAAAACCCACTTAGCAAGCTTGCCTTTAAAAGCTCTTAGGACGATTGTTATATAAAAAAAAAATTGTCTTCAGTTTAAAACTGTTTAGGAACATACCTTTAGAGGGAAGTTGGATTTGAAAGGCATTTTCTGGTTCCCCACTGTAACACCTGCCTCCCTGGAGGGGATGGGTCTTATTCCCTAAGTTTGGTTTGCACACCAGCCTTGTCTCGGCTGCCTCTTTCTCACCCTGTCTTCCTGCGCCTCTGAACAGGTGTTGATTGAGACACTCTGTGCCCTGGGGGCCCAGTGCCGCTGGTCGGCTTGCAACATCTACTCCACTCAGAATGAGGTGGCTGCCGCGCTGGCCGAGGCTGGTAAGTTCCCGGATTCTGCCTCCAGCTGCCTGCCTCAGCATCAGGAGTATAAAGCATTCAGAGGGAACGAGGAGCTGCTAAGTTAATGTCCCCGTCTGCAGTGGAATAGTGTGCAGTTACTCACCATGATCTCTGAGGAGGAGGAATGGAGGCGGGAAAGGCTGGCTGGGGAGTGGGGTGACTGATGTTGCATTGAGGGACTTGTAATGGATGGGATGAGACAATGTATTTGACTCGTTGAAAGTAAAGCTGATGATCTACTCTGTATATCATCTACCTCACATAGTGAAAGTTTTGTAAATGATATTTGGGGAGGATCCAATGATGGGAGACATGCCCGATTCTGATGTGAAGTAGGCAGGCACAAATATGAAACTAAAGTTACCTTCATTGTTGACATCACCAGACTCTCTTCACCAAAAGTCTCATGGAGAGCGGTCATAAAGCCTTTTTTCTGAATTGCTCATGAGCTGATTTGGTTTGACACTGAAAGACACATGGAATATATTGCTAGTTTAGTATTCAGAAGAAAGGCAACACCGTTTCTCGAAGCCCTCCCATCTGTATAGAATCCTCCAGTTTTTTGGTCATTCATTTATTTCCAGTAAGTAGTTATTGCAGAAGACTTAGAAGTTTCCAGGGGAGGGGACAACATAATTCCACTACACGAGAGATAATGTTTGACATGTTGCTCCTGTTTCAATTTCCTTTTTGACAGAGGTGAAATAGAACTTTGAACGCATGTGATATTCTAACCTAAATCATCGATGTCCACAGTGATTTTGCACATCACAAGCCTGCTGGCAGCGTTAGATGTCACACTCTCAGGTGCCCTCGGTGCTTTCTCTCCACAGGAGTGGCTGTGTTCGCTTGGAAGGGCGAGTCGGAAGACGACTTCTGGTGGTGCATCGACCGCTGTGTGAACATGGATGGGTGGCAGGCCAACATGGTGAGCATGCCCACTGCCCTACAGTCGGACAGTAGTTTCCTCCCCTCCAAGCATGGCTCCCTCAATAAGTGCTGGATGTTTGGTCTGACACACTGACTTTGTTGCTAAGAATGATAGCTCGGTGCCTATTCCAAATGGGTACCGAGTACGGAACAGAAAGGTGGGGGAAGGGTAAGACTAGCTGAACACATGAGACTCAAACACAGCAATATAGTAGAAGGCAGTGATGTGGTACCTTTTTTTTGAGTACAATTTTAGTGTTTTTAGCTTTGTTTTTTTAACGTCCCTACCCCAGCTCTCCTTTTGCATTCAAAGGGCTGCATATTTGACTCCAGAGTAAAAATGACAAACCTAATCTTTGTCATACAGCCTAGAACAAACCTCTAGGAGTCTTTTTTACCATTTTACACCAACCAGTTTTACTGTATATCCACTGTCTAGACCTGCTCTCAGGAGCTCTAAGTAGCCCTCTTCCGAGACGTACAGGGCTCTCGTATTAGTGCAGAAATGGGTTCAAAGTTCCCCCCAGCTCTAGCAGCCTGAATGCCCATAGAAGTCTTCTGGCTGTTCTGTAGATCCTGGATGATGGGGGAGACTTAACCCACTGGGTTTATAAGAAGTATCCAAACGTGTTTAAGAAGATCCGAGGCATTGTGGAAGAGAGCGTGACGGGTGTGCACAGGTAACAGATTCTGGAGTAGCTGCTCCTTGTGTCCTTGCCTCCGCAGATTCTTCTGCTCTCTGGTAGGCTGCTCGGGTCCAGCGTCATAGAAACGACACGGGAAGGACTCTCTGCACTAGACAAGGCCCTGCAGTTGGTCTCTCTTGACAAACCTAGGTGGCCCTGCAGGAAAGGTGTTTCTGGTTCTGGCTCACCTGTTTTTCTCTCCCGCTGATTCCACGGAGGGATTCTCAACCCGGGCTGGGAGTGGGGTGTGAGTGTGCCTTGAAAAACTGTATTCAAGATCATATTCTAGTTTTATATTTGAAAGCATGGAAAATCCTATCGTAAAAGTATACTTTATACACACGACAGAAAGTCAAACTGGGCAAAATCTGTGTGACTCGTGGGGATAGCTCAGAGTGCTTCTCGGTGGGGGTTGCATTATACATGTTCTCTTTCACACATGCGCGTGCGCACGCACACACACACACACACACACACACACGATCATCTCTGCTGCTCTGAAGGTTGAGAAAGGTTGGTGTCAGGAAATATGAAAGAAAGGTCAGTTCTTTCCATCGAGAGATTTTGTGTTTTTTCTCTAAGAAGCCGCAGGAGCAGGGGTAAAGAACAAGGAAAGGAGAGATGACAAGGAGATCCTTTTCTTTTCTGATATACCTGGACCGTTTCTCGGCTGGGGAGGGAACCTGACGAGAATAGGTAGATTTGGCCGCATTCTCTGCTTGCCCGGCTAACTTGGTGTGTTTCTGTTTTTGTGGCCTCTCCCTCAGGTTGTATCAGCTCTCCAAAGCGGGGAAGCTCTGTGTTCCAGCCATGAACGTCAACGATTCTGTTACCAAACAGAAGTTTGATAACCTGTACTGCTGCCGAGAGTCCATTTTGGATGGGTAGGTTGAAATTTATGGAGACTGAAACTTCCTGGGGGTGAGATGGGGATGAGTTGTCGCCTTGGTCTGCCAACACTCCGGCCTGGCCCTGGCCAACTCTTGACTTTGCAAGTTGGCCATTGGGCCTGTGTGCATACAGAGTTCGGCCAGCTTTCCACTGGAGTTCTCCTGGGTGTAGCACCAGCCTGTAACCCTGTGCAGGGGACTGGGTAGGAGGTCGTCATGGGTAAGTGGAGCCTTGTCTGTTTCCACAGCCTCAAGAGGACCACAGATGTGATGTTTGGTGGGAAACAAGTGGTGGTCTGTGGCTACGGTGAGGTAACTAGCTGGGCCTCAGTGTCCCTCTCTGTCTTATCATAGACTGACTAGAAGTATAAAGAGCCCTGGTGTTGCAGTGGTTGAAGCACTGGGCTGCTAACCACAGGTAGGTTAGGGGGTTCAAGCCACCAGCTTCTCCAAGGGAGGCCATAAGAGGCTGTCTTACTTCTGTAAAGATGTAGTCTCAGAAACCCAAGAGGAGCGTTTCAACTCTGTCCTACAGGGTCCTTAAAATTCTGAGCTGACTCAGTCACAGCAAGGGTTGGGTGAAGAGCTACAGAGTGTTGTCACATGGACTCGAGTCACGGCATCCACGCCCCCCCGTTTCAACCTCAGCCGTCCCTGAGGCTTTATTCAGTGTGCACGTAGCAGTTTCGCCTCACAAGTGGCTGCTTTGACCACAGTGAAGTACATTTGCTTATCTGGAAAGTGGAATGTGCTCTAGGCCAGCGGTTCTCAGCCTGTGGGTCGTGACCCCCTTCCATAGGGGTCACCCGATTCACAGCAGTAGCCAAACAGCAGTTGTGAAGTAGCAGTGAAAGTAATCTTATGAGGAACTCTGAAGGGTCGCGGCATGAGGAGAGCTGAGAACGCCGTTCTAGGGATCTCATAGTCAGGAACAGTGAGCTGTCCAAGCAAGGTTACACTGCTCTTTCCTGGCCTAGCCTCCCTAAGGATTACACATTTTAATTCCTTGTGGTCTTGTGCCCAGCATTACTGTGAGTTGCCTACTAAACTACCTCTGGCAGAGGTTTACAGCATAATCTGGGTCCATCTCTGCTGCGCTTGGGGTTAGAGGCCGAGTGATCACAGAAAGATTAATGCCCATCTCCCCAAAAGCCCGCCTAGCCCCAGCCCATGCGGAAACGAGCCTCTCTCTGGTGTGCAGGTTGGGAAGGGCTGCTGCGCTGCGCTCAAGGCCCTCGGAGCCATTGTCTACATCACAGAAATCGACCCCATCTGTGCGCTGCAGGCCTGGTAAGAGCAAGTGGAGCCATTAGGTGCTTCCCATTCCCAGGGGCTCAGGGTTCTCCGGGGCCCTTGGCTGCCCGGCATCTCCCTTCTTGGACGGACTCCTGGGTGTCGGGAGAGGCCAATGGACGGTCGAGCAGCAGTTCCTTGACAGGAGTTGGGTCGGTCTTGGCAGGGAGCACGGATCCCTCATCTTGTGACCAGCGTCTGCCCTTTTCTTCCAGCATGGACGGCTTCAGGGTGGTGAAGCTCAACGAAGTCATCCGGCAAGTGGACGTCGTGATAACGTGCACAGGCAGGTGTTGGTGCCCTGAGGTAGACGGAGGGCTGTGGGCTCAGCCGTGAGCTTGGAAAGCGCCTCGGCTGCGGCACAGAGGCGGGGCTAAGTGTCCAGCTCTTGGAACCAATGAGTTCCCGCGGGTCTGGGAGCCTTCACCCGTTTTCCAGAGCAGCAAGACTGTTGCCCAGATGCCTCTTTCTCCTGCTCAAAAGAACCAACTCACAGAGCTGGAAGTGCTCTTCTGCACACTGGCTTCCTCACACCTGACAGATGTGATTTGTGCCCGCCGCCTGCCCCCGCCCATGTTCTGACCGAAAGCCAGTCGGTACCACCAGGCCCCACCCTCCCTTTTCCTCAGCCATCCTTATGTCCTTTTAGGAAATAAGAATGTAGTGACCAGGGAGCACTTGGACCGCATGAAGAACAGTTGTATCGTGTGCAACATGGGCCACTCCAACACAGAAATTGATGTGGTAAAGCTTTGCCTAGTCCTTTGCTATGGGCCCGTGGGCTCTTCCCTCCAGTCTTGCCACAGCCTGCCGTGCTTCTCCCTTTCAGACCAGCCTCCGCACTCCCGAGCTGACCTGGGAGCGAGTGCGTTCCCAGGTGGACCACGTCATCTGGCCGGATGGCAAGCGCGTCGTCCTCCTAGCAGAGGTACCCCCAGGGGAGAGCCCTCGCAGGGCACTGCAGCGTGGGGACCAGGGCAGGGAAGAAGTGGGTGGGTTCTCTTGCCATGTCGTTTGGTTTGGGAGAGGTGTCATTTCAGAACATCCCCAGAGTAGAATCACTGAAAAATTCGACTCTTAACTAAAGGGACACTATTTCCTTACCACAGCTGATGCTTCCATCTTTCAGGCTCACGTGACCTTTCAGGAAATCAGATAATACAGAGTTCTGCTCTGGAATGTGCTCTGCCATCTCCTGACAGAGACTACCAGGATAGAGAGTCCCTTGCTGTTCTGGCCTGACTTGTGTGACATTGGCCTCTCTTACCTTTCAGGGTCGTCTCCTCAATCTGAGCTGCTCCACGGTCCCCACTTTTGTTCTGTCCATCACAGCTACGACACAGGTGTGTGGCCCTGCACTGACGTGAGTGGAGCGGGGCAGGACCAGAGTTCCGGTGGGGGGCAGGCGCAGACCTGTCCGCGTGAGCACTGAGCTGGGTTCCCACTGACCTGCATTTTTCCGGTCGTGAGTTCTCTACCCTCAGAGTTCCTCAAGTACAGAAAAGATGCGTCAGTCGGGCGGAGGCAGTGTTCGACCTCCCTCTGAGTTGGCTGTTGGGGTTGAGAATCTATTTGTGTTTGGTCTTCTTAAATCAGTAACCGAACCAAAACACCAACTAATTTCTTGGCTGTGGAGCCCACGGCTCATTTCTGTGTCCTAGCTGAGAGCTCTTTCTGTTCTCTCCGGCCCTCCTCCCCTCCATAGGCACTGGCCCTAATAGAGCTCTACAATGCCCCAGAGGGACGGTACAAGCAGGATGTGTATTTGCTCCCGAAGAAAATGGGTGAGTGGAGGGCGGTGAGCACACCCCTACCCTGCTGAGCCCCCAGCCACCCGGGGTGCTCGGGTGATGATCAGATACACTGCTGTAGAGCCCAGGCTCTGACCCCAGCCCGGGGGAGGGTCACCTCAGCCCAAGTTCTAATCTCACCAAGTCTTTTTCTTCATCAGATGCTCTTATGCCAAGAAACTTTAGGAAGTTCAGGTTCAAGACAGGGCAACTATGTAAGCCTGGGACGAAAAAGAGGGAAACAAATGACATATTTCAATGCCCAACCCCTGTGTCGATCGCTAGCAAACCACCTCATGCCCGAGCCCCTGTGGTTCAAGGCACAGGTCGGGTGCTGTGTGGGTGGGACATGGGGCGTCCTCCCTGGAGCCTTAACTTTCACACAGTGCTGCGGCCCCGTGTGTCTCATTGGTCAGCTCAAATCCCTGACCTCCACAAGCCAGCATTTCTCCCCCGCCGCCCCCACCAGCTACTGCATCACTGCCCTGGTGTAAGTAGGAAGCCCCGCCAAGCTCCTGGAGAACTGCTGCTGGTGAACCGGCAACCCTGTGGGTCATGGTCCTGTACGCAACCACTGTGCCGTCAGAGCTCAGCTCCTTTTTGTTTTTATAAAGGCTACTCTGTGAAGTTAGGCCATTTATGGCCTACTATTTCTTGAGGCCTTTATGGATCTTTTCTTTAAAACCTGTGAATGGCACAGGGCACTTTCCGGCTCCCCAGTACCATGTTGGCTCATAATTCAGTGATAGCCCTGTCCGTGAAGGAGCTGTCGGGGAGGGTGATGCCAGAGCAGGACAGGGAGACGCACGCCGCTGTGCGCCAGGGAGGTGAGTGCCCTGCGGGTGTGCTGCCAGGAGCTCCCTGCCAGCAACAGCCGCTCTGAGCAGTTGCCTAACTGCCTCGTCCGAGCGTGAGCTCTTTGGCAGCTCCTCCCTCGACTGTCCACCTACTGGTAAGGTGTGTCTGAAGTCGCCCTCTCCCTGCCACTTGGCTCTTCCAGATGAGTATGTTGCCAGTTTGCACCTACCGTCATTCGATGCCCACCTGACGGAGCTGACGGATGACCAAGCAAAATATCTGGGACTCAACAAAAATGGGCCGTTCAAGCCCAATTATTACAGGTAATTTCCTCCTTGTTCTTCCATAGGCTTTTCTGATAGGCTCTTTCCCCAGGATTAAACCAAGCCAGCTGGCCAGTGTTCTTAAATACAGATCAGGCACTGTACCTGACTTTGCGCACAAGAACTCTTTCAGATTAACAAAGTGGATGGAAAATGTATGTCAGAGCTTGGGCCTCACTCCCACCCCTCTCTCCCTCCTTCCACTCCTCTAAGATTCTGATGTGGTTGGAGTGGGATGGCCCCAAGCAGGGGCTACCAAGTAAAAGCTAATCAAGATTATTTGAAAGTGTTGTCAGAGTGGAAAACCACTTGGATTGTATTCTCAGGGAGCAGGAGCTAAAACCCGAGGTAGGGTAGCCCCCCGAGAGCCCGTAGCTTCAGCGTGCTGATTCCTGGGCTGCCCTGAGGGCCACAGAAAGCCTGCTGCCTTGCATGGAACTCACTCAAGGACATAGGTGCTAACCAGTCCACCTCTTCTTTGCAGATACTAATGGAACATGGAACCCAGGACCAGTCCCACAAGAACCACACAAGTCTAAAAGAAATATTTTTTAAGATAATTTTTATTTTCCTCTTATTTCTTTCCTTTTTTCCCCTCTTTTTTAATTTTATTTTTCCCTGTAATGTCATTCTTAGTTTTTCATCTCATTATCCAAGTTCTGCAGACCACACAGGAACTTGCTTCATGGCTCTTTAGATGAAACTGAGGTCAAAATTCCTCACCCTTGTCACTAAAGAAGGATTTTATTCTCCCAGCCCAGAAAGGTGATTCTCTGTCTACCACTTCTGGGGGCTGGAGTCCTAACTAGGTACCTTATTACCAGGAAATGCTAAGGTACTTCCTACGTGGAACAATCTGCAATGTCTAAATTGCCTTAAAAGAGCCCCTTTCTTAGCTGCTGAGATCATTTCTCTTTCACTTCTCCAGAGGCACCAGGGCGGTCCCTTTCCAGCCAGATAGGTTAGCTGTAGGAGGTGCATGTGAATTCCCCTTTGCAGTTCCCAGCCCTGTCCCGGTGTCAGCGCGGTCTGTCTGGTTCAGAGGTGTGTCTCAGTGTGTTGGTGGTTAAGGTCCAGTAGGTCCACTTGGATTTTTCTATAACCCTTTCTCCACTCCCACCTGATCCTCTCATTTTTCTAGTTCTTAACCAGACTGCACTTTATCCTGTTTTGTTCCCTAGTATCTTATTTCTGTTGTACAAAAAAAAAAAAAGAAAGAAAGAAAGAAAACCCTTTAAGGACGATTTTTAGTGTGAACACTGAGGAACTGCTCCGGATGGTGGGGGGGTGGCTGTTACCAGTTTCTCTTCTGGTCCATCGGAGCCAAGAGTACAGCATTGACTCTGGGAGCTGCTGGTCTCCTCCGACTGACAAACCCTTCTGTTTCTAGTCCGTAGTTGATAGCAGCAGCCAGCTGGAGCCATGGCCAGCTATCCTCCCTCGGCCCCGCGCAGCTTGTGCTGGAGGCGCCTGTCTTAAGCCTCCCCTCCGCACATAGCACCGCGCTCTCCCGCTAGGGTTTATCCTTTCAGAGCCAGCCTCTGGCCAGCTGTGCTTCTGCACCCTAAGATACCTAGCAGGCGGTAGATGTGGAGGGGAGGGTGACAGAAACTTGGGCCGGGCCAAGAGAAGTTTCACTCTGTATGCCATTGGGCTGGGCCTTGAAACCCTGCGTGGCATAAGTTTACAGCAACGGTGACATTGTGAGTGACACGTACCACACCGTTTCTGAAGCAAGAAGGCAAGGACAGTGGGGAAGAGAACATGATCAGGAGGCCCTAGCTCAGGCTCTGGCAGAATCCATGGGGCGCAGGCACGTCCCCCCACTGTGCCCCCGGCTTACTTACCAGCATCTCTGCATGGGCCAGTGAGCTTTGTTCTGCTCATGAGCTTTAACTCTATAGTATCCAGATTCCAAGTCCTCCACTTGTTCTCACTGGTGATCCTTCAAACGTGGGTCTAGATGGGACTAGAAGTTTTCTTTCTCGGGGGCCTCCCATCAAAGAGACGGGTGTTAAAAACAGAAATATAAGCAAGGGAAGCCCTCGCCTGCAGTGTCCCACCAGGGACAATTGACTTGCCAAAACTTTTTCCCCCTTTCTGCTGCTCCTGCTTCCCCCCCCACCCCTGCTCCTTCCCACTCCTTGCCAGTGTGACCAGCTTCCTTCAAGCCTTTTCCCCAGGGCACGTAACCAGCCAATCAGAACCAGAACACCACATCCATTAGGGGAGGCAGCCTGGCCAACAGTGTATGCATCGCGTCCGCTCTGCGGGAGGGCAGGGCCCAAGCCCTCTGCCCTGCAGCCTGCCCCTGCTCCCTTCACTCTGACCGTGTCTATAGGAATAATGGGTAAGGGCTCCATCCCTGTCACTGTAACAAAGGACACTGCAAACTGTCTGCAATCAGGGAGCGTGTGGAGAGCAACTTGGGAGGAACAAGTTTATTTTGTATTGAATAATTTTTAATGAATGCAATATTAATCCTTGCAGATGAGCAATAATCATTAAAGTCAATTAATGATAAGACCTTATTGGGACTCTGTGTCATTCTTGGTTGAATAGCAAACCGTCACACAGACCTCTCTTCCAGAGGGGACAACTCAACAGTCCGAGGGTAAGAGAGGAGTGGGCAAGATTCTTTGGGAGTTGGCCAGTACTCTGGAACCTTGCGGCCCCAGGCCTGGGCACATTCACTCTGACCTCCCTCAGAAGGAGACCTCCTGCTTAAGCGTCGGTGCTTCTTATACACTGCTTTTTCCTTACCCACAGGTCAGCCACTAGGTGAGCCAGAGCAAGGTAGGCATCCACTGGATGCGAGACCTGGTGGGGGTGCTCGCCTGGACCAAGAGTCAAACCCCAAGTAACATGAGGAGAGCTTCCATGCAGGAGACAAGGGACAGCAGCAATAGCAGATAGTTTAGAAACAGGGCTGATCAAATCAGCAAACGCATCAAGAAAAACAGAAACCCTGTTCCAAGTGTTTAGAGAGAGAGAGAAGACTGGAAAGGGACCCATATTGGGTAGACAATGTGACTGCAGCAGTATGGACTCAGATTTTAGCATGTATACAGAGCTGTAGATGAATATGTGCATGTGTGTGTTTTAAATGACCTTCCAAAGGCTCCTGGAAAAATTCCATTATCGTCAGAGTACAGTTTTTTCACAGACTTTTTTTGCTTCTACCCTTTGAAGCCCCTTCCAAGGTGAGCATGTTTATATGTGTGTATATATACATTCCCTAGCTCCCCTCACTGCATGAGCCTTGGAGCAGCCGCCCACCTCCCTGCACTGCAGTGTGCACACCTGGCACACAGACCTAACCACTCCGGTCCCCACTGAAAAGAACCCAAGACTCCTTGGAGATATGACTGGGCCAGGATTGGACCAGAGAGCAAGGACAAACTGGGCCAGAAAACCAAGAAGCACTCAAGCGATGGGACGTGTCAAAAACATCTTTTAAGAAACTTTCACTGGGTAATGCTGGGATAGTTGAGCAAATAACATTAGGGTCTGTAACCCATTGAATAAAATAGCTGATGGTGTCTCAGAAGCTCAGGTGGTAGAAATGGATAAGTGCACTGTTTGACCTCCTCCAGCAGCTCCACAGAAGAAAGACCTGGCTTGGACATCCCCTCACAGAAGGGTCACGGGGAAGGAACTAGTCAGCCAAGGTGAGGCATAGCACCGCCAAAACAAAAGCATTCCTCTAGGTCTTTAATGCTTTCTCTCCCCCAACCCCCCCTATCATAACCCCAGTTCTACTTTACATGTCCGGCTAGCCAGAGCATGTACATTGGTACAGGTGAGAGCTCTCCACACAGAATCCAGGACAGATGAACCCATCAGGAACAGTAATGGGAGTCATGATACCATGAGGGTGGGGGAGAAATGGGGAAGTTACCACAATGATGGAAGTATAACTGGGGCTTCACCCCACCCTACCCCCACCACCAACCTAGGAACAAAGAACAGAAACGGCAAAGGAGGACAGCGGACTGTGTAAGATGAAAATAAAAATTTACCAAGGGATCATGAAAGGACAAAAAGCCGATAATAAGGGCTCAAGTAGGAAATGTTTTGAAAATGGTGGCAACATGTATACAGATGTGTTTGATACAGTTGATGTATGGATTATTAAGAGTCCCCAATAAAATGATTTGTTAAAAAAGAAAAAGACGTGGCTCTTTCAGTAAAGATTTCAGCCCAGAAAATCCAGGGCCATCCTGTCACATGAGGTTGTTAGGTTAGAAATTGACTCAAAGGTACCTAACAGCAGCATGTATCTGTATGCAAATATGGAAAAAGTATAATGAGAGGTGTGATACATACCGAGTTTCAAAGTACCGTATTTGTCAGGCCATAAGATGCACTGTTTTCCCCACCAAAGTTTGGGGGAAATGAGGGTGCGTCTTATGGTCTGAAGGTGTGGTACCCGAGAACATTTGTTTATGAACCCATGCGCCCACTTACTGTCCACTGCTGTCTGCATGCTGTGGATTGCTGTGTGTCCAAGGGAAGTCCCGCCTTCTGGAGTCTCCATGTCAGGTCACATGATCTGTACAGCACACACCTCTCCTCGTTTGTTATTAAAGTGACGATGGCTCAACACCATTGAGTTTACGCTGGTAAATATTACCATATTTTGCTTTATTTTAATAGATATTTTAGTATACTGTTACTATTTGATTCAGAATCTTTTTTTCTTATCTTCTCACTCTAAAAATTGGGTGCATCTTATGGTCCGAAAAATACAGTGCCTTCCCATAAGATCCCCTTTATTACAGTGAGGAAAAGTCACTTCACATGGGAGACCCCTGAATAACCGTCCGAGGACCAGGGGAACATCTGTAATGGGAGAGATCCTGGTCTTCCCCTGTGGGAGGCCCCTGTCAACAAAACAAGACCTGCATGTGAGCTCAGCAGACAAAGCCAGACAGAGACATTCTGCAAAATTGGCGGTCTGACATCTTCCAGTTGCTAAGTCAAACCATAAGCAACAATTCTAGACTGGAGGGGAGGAAGATGGTGATGAAGCACAACCCTGCCTTTGATCACTTGGGTCTGAAGGACAATATTGTAGGGAGTGAGAGGCCATTAGGTCAGCAGCTTACCAAGGGCTCCAGAAACAAGTGACTGACAATAGAATCAGCAGCTCAAAGCACCAGCCACTCAGGGAGACACACAGGGTTTTCCACTGCCAGAAAGAGCTGCAGTCTTCTTGGAAGCTCGCAGGGACAGTGCTGTCCTTGTCTGTAGGGGAGCTAGGAGTCGGAATCAGCTCAGTGGCTGGCAGCGATGTCTGTCATCTTGATCTCAAAGCTAAATACTACCCAGGTCCAAAACTAAGGGGAAAAAATTCAATGCAGGCTGAGCCCCAGTGGCATAGTGGTTGTGGGTAGGACTGCGGCCCACTGGGTTGGAGGTTCAAATCTAGCAGTGTTCTCCAGGAGCAAGGCGGGTCCTCCTACTCCTTCCACCAGGGGGCAGTGATACACGCCCCCCCCCCTCCAAAAAAAACTAGACCGTTGGGGTTAGGGGGAAAAAAATTAGGCCCGGCTTGACTCTCATAAAATCAGTTGTGTTCTATGTAGGACTATCTTAACGTGGATCATTTTAAAGGTAAAGTGTTCCAGGCTAGTGAAAGAATTCCACAGAAGAAAACATGTTGGATTTCTACACAAAACAAAATTTCACGGAAGATAAACCTCAACTAGTCATAACTGAGAAGCACAGGGTCGAGCACCTGGATCAGGACAAAGAAAAGTAAGATGAAGCGTGGAGGGGCAACTTTCATTCGCATAGCCTCACTTACCAAATCATTTCTGATTGCAAGAAACGTCTACAGAAATCGGCAACTTTTTCATGACTGTGAGACAAGAATTTACATGATCCTGTTTTGTTGTTCGCTGCCCCGTGAAGGCGTCAGAGGAGCGCTCAGTGAGGCTCTCTCTGTACAACAGATCAAAGCAGACCCATTCCAGCCCATGTCCACGGCTGTTGCTATATGGTTGAGCCCAGGGGTGCAGCCTCTTTGTCAATCCATCTTATGGAAGGAGGGGCTTGCCCCTTTTCATTGACTGTACAATTCCAAGTCACATCCTTCTCCAGGAATTGGTATCTCTTGATAACATGCCAAAAGGACATGAGTCAGACTCCCATCCTCACTTCTAAGGAGAAATCTGGCTCCACTTCCTTCAAGACATTTATGTGTCCTTCTGACGGTCCAGGGCACTCTCCGCAGTCTACACCAACACTCTAATTCAGTGGTTCCCAACTCTCCTAACGCCGAGGCCCTTCGATACAGTTCCTTAGGTTGTGGTGACCCCCCAATTATAAGACTGTTTTCATTGCTACTTGATAACTGTAATGTTGCTACTTTCAGGCGACTGCTATGAAAGGGTCGTTTGACCCCCCCAACAGGATCACGAACCACAGGTTGAGAACCGCTGCTCTAATTCTAAGACTTCACATGATTGGTCTCATTTTTGTCCAGTTTGCACCTGCATGAGGCAATTGGCGAGACTCGGGCTTGAGTCAGATGCACCTTAGTCCTCACAGGGCTATCTTTGCTCTTTAATGTTTTAAAGAGGTGTATTGCGGCAAATTTACACAATGCAAATACATCATTTGATTTCTGGAATGCTGCTTCCTTGAGCATTGATTGTAGGTTCAAGTAAAATGAAATGCTTGATCACTTCAGTATTTTCTATCATGATGGTGCTAATTGGTCCACTTGTAAGGATTTTTGTTTTCATTATGTTGAGGTGCAATCCATACTGAGTGAAGACTCTATTCTTTAATCATCAGTAAGTGCCTCAAGTCCTGTGTCATCTGCATATGGTAAGTTGCTAATGAGTCTGCCTTCCATCCTGATACCACGTTCTTCATATAGTCCAGCTTCCCAGATTATTTGCATAGAATGTGAATTCATTACGTATGGTGAAAGGATACCACCCTGCCACACACCTTTCCTGATTTTAAAACCACACAGTATTTCCTTGTTCGGTTCAAACAATTGTCTCTTGGTCTATGTATAGGCCCCTAATGAGCACAATAAAGCGTTCTAAAATTCCCATTCTTCTCATAATCAACAATGATCCACTGTGTTAGACTGGGTAAAGCAAAATTCAAAGATATGTATGTGTGTTTAAAAAGGAGCTTTAACTAATGGCAATGATGGCTGTATAACCCCCACTCATGGGAATGAGCAACAGAATTGCAGGTGAATGGATACATTGGATGGTGTAAGATTTGGCAAAGAGTAATTATATGATATAAGGGTTGTCCTGGGGGGTAGGATGGGAGAGGGAGAGGATAAATGGGAACTGATCTCAAAGAATTCAAGAAGAAAGAAAATGTTTTGAAAATGGCAGTGGCAGCAATTGTACAATTACGCTTGATCTAATTAAATGGTGGCTTATTATACTATCCGTAAGAGCTTCCAATAAAATGATTAAAAAGTGGCTGAGCCCCGGTGGCGTAGTGGTTGTGCGCGGGACTGCGGCCCACTGGCATGGAGGTTCGATTCCGGCTCCCAGGAGCAAAGGCTGGGCCTCCTACTCCCACCACCAGGGCAGTGATGCCTAAAAAAAAATAAAAAATAAAAATAATAAATAAAAAAAAAATGATTAAAAAGTAGGCTAAGCCCTGGTGGCGTAGTGGTTGTGCGCGGGACTGCGGCCCACTGGGATGGAGGTTCAATTACAGCTCCACGGAGCAAAGGCTGGGCCTCCTACTCCCACCACCTGACGGCAGTGATGCCCAAAACAAAAACCAACAAAAACAAACAAACAAACAAAAAGAATGATTAAAAAGTAATAATAAAATTGTTGAAAGAGTAATTGTATATTTAGGAAACTGCCTGGTCCAGATCAAGTCTGTAAGCGTCATGTTAGCCCACAAGTCTCATACTAGTCCATAAATCTTCAGATTCACATAGCTCATGCAACGATCCAGAATGCAGGACAAGCACAGGCTAGGGCGTGCTCTGTGGATCCACCCAGTGTGGTGGGAGCATCTCCAGAGCTCTTGCAGGTCTCAGTGTGTCCACATGGCTTGTCAACAGGAAAGTGAACGGAGAGGGAGAGAGAGTGTATGTATGAGACCCCCTCCAGGGAGAAAGAGGAAAAGGCTGGCCTTACAGAGCCATTTATCTCCGTCACCCTCCAATCCAGCAGGCGACCTGATTAACAGGCTAACCTCTGCCCACATGTTCCTACACGAGCCATGTGGCATTTAAAAAACCTAACTATCACAGTTTACCTCTTGCCAGCGTGGCACTTGTACACAATTCTTTAGCTACAAATAATATTTAAAACAATAAAAATATTAGTCATGTTTGTGATTAACTCAAAATGTGCCAACTTCATTTAAACATAATACTCTATTAGTGAACAAAACAAAATATTCTATATGCAACAATTGCAGTTATAGGAACACCTACACCATAATCCTATAATCCTATGAATATATTCCCCCACCCATGAAAGCTTGTAAGCCAGCCACTTCATGCTTTTATACTCCCCCATTTTGGGTATTCAGTTTCTGTACTGCCCACTTAGATCAACCCAGTTCTCAGAGAAGGCAAGCATGTTATTTGATATGAAGGATCTTCATTCCAGTTGGAATCGTGTGAGTCTGCATCCATAAGCAAACTCAAATCAGGACATCTGTAAAATACACTCAAAAATCTGATCAGGTTCTGGTCAAGTCAGTGTGGGCCACCTTGCTTAGCCTCACCAGGTGGCCTTGGGCCTCCTCACCCTTTGACCAAGGGCACTGTCACAAATTTTCAACAATCCTAGTTTCTTTGGGCTAAGTCACATCATAAGCTCAAGTTCTGCACAATTCTTTAAACTTCAGACCAGCCAACACATGCTCATCTTCTCCTCTTGTCCCTGTGAACCAGCTTCTTGGTATCGGTGGCCAGACACAACTCAAATCTGTATTGCTGCATTTCTCCCACTTCTCTTGAACGGGTGGATCCAGGTGGTCACCGAGATACCCACACACTGCCAGCAGACTTCCTTCAACATTCAGTCCTAGAGAGGAGAGTTCCTTCATGGCTCCAAATGTTTCCAGCTTCAGGCACAAACCACTAGTTCAAAAATTCAGAAAAAGCCAAATAGCTCCTTTCTTTCTCTTCAATCTGACAACAGCACTCTGGGCAAGTCTCTTCAAATACAAATGTACTGATCACTCAAGGCACTGGATGGGACTTATCTTTTCAGAGGCTTCTTTGCAGGCATGTCCTACCCCCAGTGCCTTGTGTACTCAGGACATCCATAATATATTAGACTACAGGAACAAAATCCAGAGACACTTGTATGAGTATAAGAAATAACTTTATATAAAAGAGTAAATATATTAAGAAAAATTCCCGCCCAAGTTCATAAGTCTGATATTAGCCCATAAGTCCAATACCAATCTATAACTCCCTCTTTAGGCTCACACAGACCATGCAATGATGCAAAACTCAGGAAGATCACAGGCCAGCAGGTGCAAAGTCTTGTGGAGTGAGTGGTGATAGCAGCGTCTCCAGGGTTCTTGCAAGTCTCAGCATGGTGTGACTCATCAATAGGAAGGTGAAAGCAGAGACAGAATGTGTGTGGCCCACCTCCAAGGAGGAAGAGGAAGAGGCTGGCCTTGTAGAGTCATTTAACCAAACTGTGACCTGAGTGACAGATCAAACTCCGCCCATGGGGTCCATGTTGGTACAAAAACCTAATTATCACAGTCCGCACAGTCAAATACTTTGCATCCTCAATGAGACAAACATCTTTATGATATTCTACTTTTAGATGAGATCCATCTGGCCTTAGCAATGATAGCCTTGGCATGAGTTTTGGACAGTCCCCTGTCGATGTGCTGCAACCATTTTTAAATTATCTTTAGCAAAATTTACCTTGCATATGATTTTAGTGATGGTTTGATAGTTTCCATTTTCATTTGGGTCACCTTCTTTAGAATGGACACAAATAGGGATTTCTTTCAGTGGACTGGCCAGGAAACTGTCTTCCAAATGTCATAGTCATATAGAGGGAGTGAATACTTCCAGCATTGCATTATTAATTGAAACACCTCAATTGGTATACTGTGGATTCCCGAAGCCTTGTTTTTAGCCAATCCCTTCAGTATAACTTGGATTTCTTCCCCTAGTACCATAAATTCTTGACCCCTGAAATGACTGAACATCAACCAGTTTTTTTTTTTTGGTACAGCTACTCTGTATTTTTCTTTCATATTTTTTAAAGCTTCTTCTGTCATTTTACATGTTGCCTCTAGAGTCCTTCAATATTACAACTTGAGGCTTGAATTTTTTCTTCAGTTCTTTCCAGCCTGAGAAATTCCAAATCTGTTCTTCCCTTTTGGTTTCCTGTTTATTCGTTTTTGTTTTGGGGGCATCACTGCCCTCTGGTGGAGGGAGTAGGAGGCCCAGCCTTTGCTCCTGTGGAGCCTCTGCTGGAATTTGAACCTCCATCCCAGTGGGCCGCAGTCCCGCGCACAACCACTACGCCCCCGGGGCTCAGCCCCCTCTTTCGGTTTTCTAACTCTTGGTCTTTATCAGCACATTCCATGTCATATCTTGCTTGTCTTCTCATGCTGCCCATTTAAATCTGTTATTCAGCTCTTCCCTTTACCAAGTATTCCTGTCACTGCAGGTACTCCAAATTCGAAGATGAGTGTCAGAGTCTCTTCCACTAGCTTATCTTTCTAGTCTATCTTTTTAAGGACCTTTTGTTTTCTTCATGTACGATGTCCTTGATAACCCCCATAACTCCCTTGGTCTTCAATTGTTACTGTTCAATGCATCAAATCTATTTCTGAGACAATCTACATTCAGGTAAGATATATGCAAGGTTGCATTTTGGTACCCTTGACTTATTTAAATTTTCTTCAGATTGAACTTGCAGATGAGCAGCTGATGGTTTGATTGGCAGTAGGCCACTGGTCATATTCTAATTAATGATCATTGAGCTTCTCCACTATCTTCTCCCACAAATATAAACTGATCCAGTTTCTGTGTGTTCTGTTAGGTAAGGTCCATGTATATGTATAGTCACCATGTATGTTGTTGAACAGTTATCTCCACTTATTCCATCATTGTTCTGGAAAATTATATCATGCTGTCTCCAGTATTGTTTCCATCACTTTGTTAGTCTGGGTAAACTAGGGAAACAAATCCACAGAAATATCTATCTATCTATCTATCTATCTATATCTATATATTAAGTGTACATTTAAAAAATCCCAACAGTGCTGTCCAAGCCCCTAAGTCCAACATAAGTCCATGTGTCCGACACCGATCTACAAAGTCCTCCCCCATCTCACAAAACGCACGCAATGATGGAAAGCTGAACCTGCGAGCCTGCAAGCATCCCAGCACTGGCAGCTGTCTGGCACGGCTGGCCAGCACCCAAGGCTGCATCAGGGTAGGTCCATGTGACTTCTCCTCAGGGACGTCTCACAGCTGAAGCAGGGAACTGTCTCAGGCAGCTGCACCCTGGTTTAACCATCAGAGAGCAAAAGACCGAGAACTAGAAAGGGGAGACTCACTGAGCCATTTATCTCTCTGCCCTGCAATGAATCCCACGTGTGTTTATCGGCCAGGTTGGCACAATAAACTTTATCTCAATCATCAAAGCCATATTTTCCAACTGCTGATGCTTTTCATTTATCTTCAACTTCCACATTCCAATCATCCATAACTACTAATGGAGCTTGACTTTAAGTTTGATCAGTTTTAGACTGAAGACAGTGAAAATCTTCCATTTCTTCAGCTTTGACATTAGTGGTTAGTGTGTATATTTGAATAACAGTCATCCTATCTTGAATAGTAGTCATGCTCACTGTTCTTTGTAGATGTATGGATTTTATTCTTTTACTGAAAACCTTGTCCTCCAGGATACATCTTTAAATATTCTTTTGACATTGAGCATACAGACATTTCTTTTCAATATGTGACCTCTAGCATAGTAGACGACGGGTGCAATTGAAAGTGGCCACTGACAGTCCATGTAATCACTCAGGCCTACAGTATCCATCTTCAAGCAGGCCGCTCTGAGGTTCACAATGGCCGATTTTCCCTGGCTCGCACTTCTACATTCCAATCACTAATAGCTGTCTGCAATTGCTCTCCTGCTCCCTGACTGCAGGACCTAGGTTCGAGGAGGAGTCAGCAAACGCCTAACTGCCAAGAATCAATCTCCTGCTCGTGTTTGGATCGTCGGCAAGCTCGGAATGATGGTGACACTTTTTAGAAGCTGGAAGAAAATCAAGACTAATATTTCAAGACATGCCAGTGATGTGAAATTCAAATTTCAGTGTCCATAAAGGACACTTCTACACATTCCTTTATGTCGCGGTCGTGGCCGCTTTCACGTCAGAATGACAGTTGAGTCACTGCAACCCACTGCCCACAGGAATTTGCATTCTGGCAGAAAAGGCTTGCGGACCCCAGGCTCGAGCATAAAGGTGCCAGGGTGTGAAGAAACAGAGGGGAGGGTCTCTGGACTGCTTGTGTTTAGCAGGGACCCAAATAGAATGAAAACATTAGAAAGGAAAGGCGATTGAACCCAGAATGTTCTAGTCTAGGTTCAGGGGGAAAAAAAAAGTGGAGGGGCATAGAAAAAGAGGGAGGCCCTGGGCGAGAGGAACTGACACAATGGCGGCCAGAGGGCGCTCCAGCCTGGGGAGCATGGTGAAGCTGGCGCAGCACTGGCAGTGTTTCCCTCTGTTGTGCATGGGGTCGCGGTGGGTCAGAACCGGTGGACTGGCACCTAAGAACAATAGGCAAGGCCCATTGCCCTCCAGTCAAGTCCGACTCATAGGGACCCTGTGGGGCTCAGCAAGCCTTTGCAGATGCGGACGGCCACATCCTTTGTCAGCCAGACAGCTGTGAGCTTGAACCAACAAGCAAAGAGAGAACCACAAAAAAAAGTATAATTGTTTTGACCACTGAGTCGCCAGGGCTGGAAGCATTCTGGCATTCGGATATCTCAGTAAACTGATAAAGGAACCTTAAAAAGCACTTAGCGGGCTGAGCCCCGGTGGCGTAGTGGTTGTGCGCGGGACTATGGCCCACTGGGATGGAGGTTCAATTCCAGCTC
>PVJH01013165.1:0-61472 GCA_004026705.1 Nesogale talazaci
GGCTTTTAAAAAAACAAACACTTCAGAGTGAGTTGGGGGAAGAACGTACCAGGTTTCCACTTTACAAGTCATGCACTTTTTGTTTCATGCCTTGAATTGCAATCCCTGCAATGTAACAACATATCCCATTTCCTCTCAGTGGCTCATATGTCCATTTTTCTCCTCTCCTAACCCTTCTGAAGTTTGTCCTTGGTAAATGCCAGGCTTTTGTTTCCGAATGGTTCATTACTCTGAGGAGTGTGAACCTCTCACGTATTATTTTTCACCTTATAGACCTGTCTATTGTTTGGTTGAAAATGGAGCCATGGGGGTGTGTTCATTGCCAGGCCTGACAAAACTGCTGCTTCAATGTGGTGTGAATGGAAGAGGGCAGGGTTCTTTGAGAAAAGGTTAGAGAGATGGAAACACAGCCTGGAGAAGTGTAGAGAGACCTAGGAGGATATATTGAGACATGATAACTTCACATCTTCATATTTTTATTTAATAAACAAAATATTGTAGCAACACTCGTTGACTTACTTTCTTATCTCTTGATTTCATTTTTTAAATGTTGGCACAAACTTCACAGATATGTAATTGGGCTATTTTGTTTTAAATTAAAAGGATGGAAATCCTTTATTTAATTTTTCCTTAACATAGAAATCATAAGGATAATTACAGTAGGAAAAACCTAGTTTATTGTTCATAAAGCAAAGAAATGCATTAGGTACTTGTAATTTACATCATTGCCTTGAATAATATCAATAATGCATTAATATTGTCATAGGAGCCCCACTAATTAACCTAGTGTCAATTAGATGCATAAATTATATCAATTTCAATAAAAAAGGAGAGGGGTGCTTATAATTCTTAAGTATTCATCATTTTTCTCCCCATCATAACCAGGCTAAAGTATGGCTTGACAATCAACTTTTTTATCACTATATGGAATGTGAGAAAGCTAATTTTGCTACATGTCACTTTAATTACTTTGCCATCTCCTCTTATCAGCATGTTAACTGCTAGGACTTGGTTTTCTTTTTGACTAGGAATCCAGGGATTGCTGAGCCCCTTAACATGTAAACGCATTTTCCAACTAAAGACTTGTCTCATTCCTTTCATGAGCACTCATAAGTAGTACTGCCAGACCGTATGTAAGGTACCATGGAAGACAAATGTAAATACCACACGTCTGCCCTCAGGAGCGTCTGATGCAGGGGGATGATAGATGCAGAAGCAATTTAGGTCCAATCTGATGCTTTCTATACTAGAGCATCCTCAGCCTGCCTGGCAAAATTGCGTGCTGAATTTCCACTGAGACTGAAAGGATTAATAAGAGTTTCTGGCTGATAGTAGGTTGGGGTAGGAGTAGGAACACAGTTCAAGCAGAAACTGTGCGTGCATTTTTAAAAATGGGAGTGAGGCGGGTGGCCCGAGCCCTGGTGAGATGCAATAACACGATAAGGGTCTAAATTAAGGTAGAATCTCTGGGATGGGAAAGAGGAGAGTCACATTTGACAGGACTTAGTGATTTATTAGATACTGGGATTCACTCAGAATTAACTCACTGTAGTGAACTGCAAAATTGTCCCCCAAAGCTGTCCATTAATCTCCTAAACCTGAAAATGTGTTACCTTACATGACAAAAGGGACCCTTGAATGAGCTAGATGGGTCCAATTTGATGGACCAAATTAATTGCATGGCTCCTTAAAACCAAAGAATCTTATAAATTACCAAGGGTTCATGAGGGAAAGGGGAGCAGGGAGATAGGGGGAAAATGAGGAGCTGATACCACGGGCTCAAGTAGAAAGCATATGTTTTGAGAATGATGAGGGCAACAAGTGTGCAAATGTGCTTGACATACAATGGATGGATGGATGGATTGCGAAGAGTTGTATGAGCCCTCTGGTAAGATGATTAAAAGAACAAACAGCCCAAAGAATCTTTTCAGGATAAGTCCAGAGTCAGAGAAATGCTACCCTGCTGCTTTGAACGTGCTGTGACTCAAGAAATGTGGGTGTCTTCTCTGAACTCAGAAAGACAAGCAGATGAGTTGTCTCTTCAGCCTGGACCAATGGCCAGCAAACTGCAACTCCCAGCCATGTGGGGCTCTTTCAGTGTGAACTTGTGGATCTGAAGTAACATTGTAAACATGTGAAGGTCATCACTTCAGATATGAGGATTTCATTTGTTTGGAAAAAAACATATTTAATGCTCTGGAGTGATTTTAAAATTGTCAGGAGGGACAGGATTGGCTCTGCAGTCTCAAGAGTTTGCTGAGCCTTGGCCTTGAGCCTTCAGAAAGGACCTCAGTTCTACCAACATTTGGATTTTAGCCCAGGAGACTCATTTCAGACGTTCGGACCTCCAAACCTATAAAATAATGAGTTTGTATCATTGAAGCCACCAAGTGTGTTTGTGACAGCACTCATAGGGAAGCTCATGTACTTATCAACCCACTGCTTGGTATGATGATCAGATGTCATCTTGGATTTATTCCCTTAGAATGATTATAATTAAAATAGGGAGTTTGATAAACCCAAGGACCTGCACCAGTGTGATGTATTCATGTGCATTCAGATGTGAATGTAGAGTACTCTAGCCCTCATCCCTATGGAAAATCCATTGACTCAATACTTGCCCAGGCACTTTCTGAGCCAATTCTTGCTGCTTCTCAATTCTGCTCTGCATGCAATTTTGTGTGGCTATTATAACTGTCCCACATCCCTTCATCCCCTCAGAGACTCACCTCTAATCCTTCACTATACCTAATGTTTTCTAACACAAGACTGAGTGGGCAAACTTGTACTGAGAGATAACAACTTAAAATTGAATATAAGACAACTGTATGCTAAACGCTTGTCAACCACTCCCCAGGAAAAAGAATTTCCTCTCTTATGACCACTATTGACTGTCATTTAGAGCCCTTCTCTCTCCTAAGACCTTCTCCTCCTTTTCATAGCCATCAGCTTCCAGAACCCAAGTTCTGTAACTTCTTTTTTACCTTTTTGCTGAAGGTTTATGCAACCTTCAGAGATACTAAATGTTCCTCACTGTGCCATTCGTCCTGCAGAATAAAGCTCAAAATGCCAGGAACGGCCGTGCTGGAACTCCCCTGATCAAACTCTGTCCTAGAATGGGACTCACGTTTCATACGATGGAACACTCTAATCTTCTGGGATGGAATTGAAGTGTCCTCCTTCATCTCTGTCTCTTCCTTCAGGTCTCTTCCACTCTCTGTTCTTTCATCTCTCAATCAGAGCTGTCCTTCTCTGTGAGTTCTGTTGGCTGGCTGCACAATTCTCTCCTCAGGGTCCTTCCCCAGGTTTTTCTATATGCCACATCAGGCTTTGTAGATCGCTGTCTGCTAATCTTCAAAGTTCTCTACTCATGTCCATGATCACATCAATAGCTTTACCATACATCTGAAAGTGGCCTCTCTAGGATAGCTCTTTGGGATCAGTTGTTCTCCAAAGGATCCTCCAACTTTTGTTGAGTTTATCAATGTTCTCTGCTCTATTTCTGCCACATAGAGAGCTGGAATTCAATGATATATGATCCTCATTGTTTCTAGAATCTCTTTTCTTTCTTTCTTTTAATAAATCATTTTATTGGGGGCTCATACAACTCATATCACGATCAATACATCAATTGTATGTAGACCACATTAGCACATTAGCTGCCATCATCATTTTTGAAACATCTTCCTTCTAGTTAGGCTCCCGGTATCAGCTACCCATATTTCCCCTATCTCCCCACTCCCCCTATAAATTTACAAATTACTGTTATTTTGTTATATGTTTGATGTGTCCCTTTACCCACTTCCGTGTTGCCCATACCCCAAAGAGGAAGTCATATGTAGATCCCTGCACCTATAGCCAAATGAGTAAGAACACCCTACTATTTTCTTTTCATCATGCACTTATTAGACACAAGCCCAGATATTGATATATTTTGTATCTTGCATGAAAGACTTTCACAATGGACTAATGTGATTTGCTGTAACCTGTGACCACTCACCCAGAGTAGTTTCCTCTTACTACCCTACTAGCTACTATTTTCCTCTAAATAATCACTCTTTGCTTCTCTAGTTTCCTCAAACTTCTAGTCTTAAAATATGACATCTCCTAATTAATATAGAAAGTAGAAACCATCCTACAAGATCCTCTCATTTTCCCATACCAAACCTTCCTCAAGTCCCTCAAGTACCAGCTAATGCCATCTCTTCTGCTCCACTCCCAAATCCAATCCCATCACATACACAACACCTCCTCTCAAACTTTCAAAAATGACATGGCAGATATTTTTTTCATATCTTTGCATTGTCCAGCATTTCTTTTCAGCTGTATTTTTTCTACCTGGCTTTCCTATGTATTAAAATATTTTTTTATCTTTGTTTCACTTGTATAAAAAAATGTTCTGGTGGAACCAAAATTTCTTCCATGCACTTTCTTCACGAATTTCTCAAAATAATTGGTTATATAGATTGTTGACACTTCTTCACCTCCCACTCATTTTTCCATTCTGTTTCTTTTCATATCACCTCTCTCAAAATACTTTGTAATGTTATCAATTTTCTACATAATTTCACATCATAAAAGCACACCTTTATCTTGTTTAATATTCCAGCAGGATTTGACATTGTTGATTATTCCTTCTTCCCTTTTTTTCAGTTTTAAAATTTTTATTAGATAATCAGCCACTAGTTTTCATCCACATTGACTGTCTGTAGGTTTTTGAAAGTGGTGACAGGCACTTAGGTAACCAAACTGCAGAGTTTGTTTAGGGAATCTTTATCCCCATGATGTTTCCTGGACTACCACGCTCAGATACGGTATGGGACATTTCTAATTCCTTTGGTCCAGGCAGCTTTGTTGAGTCTGGTGTCAATTCGTACACCTGTTGTCCCCATCTTTTTCATGGCAAACTTCGGAATCTCCTTGAGCGCCCTAAGGACATGCTTCTTGAAGCCCACACCATAGATGCACTTGTGAATGTTGCTGGTGTTCTCTCTGGTCACAACTTTGTGGACCAGAAGACCTTCTTCTTCTCACTACACTTCTTTTTGGAAGCCATAGTACCAGGAACAGGTTGGAAAGCCATTCATTCTTTCTTAAACACTCTTTTTCTTTGACTTCTCTCACATCTCAATTTCCTGAACTTTTCCTTGCCTCGCTACAGCATCCTTAATCTTTAAAATCCAAAATCAAACCAAACTAATGAACCAACCAAACAAACAAACAAATGAAAACTCAACAGCAACAATAAAGAAATATTTATTTTTCTGACTGACTGCACTTTAATTAGGTACTAAATAATAGTTTCATAAATTTCCATCAGAGGTGGACTCTTACCTTATATTGTGTCTCTATAAGCCTATCTAGCTTGTTGTTAGTTGGTAATGAAACAACTCTGACTCATAACAGTTGTGTGTGTCCCTGCATTATCTATGATTGGTGCTATGGTGAAGTTCATCATTTGGGGTGTTGTGTCAGTCCACTATAATGAGGATCTTCCATGCCTTTTCTGGTCTTCCATTTTACCAACCATAATGTCATTTTCAAGTGAATGATCATCCTCTTTTCCTTTTTTATGACTTAATTCTATTTTTTGGCTAAAATATACATGGAAAACATGCTTCTATTTTGGCTCCTAGACATAATGGACAATGACATGGGCTACATTCTAAAATTTGTGTCCACATTCTCATTGCGTTTGCTCTAGTTGCTCTATTTCCATTTTCTTAATCACCTTACCCCATTGCCCTCTCATTTATGCTGTGCAATATAGTTATACTGTGAAAGTTTCACCTATATTTGATGCAGCTTGCTCCATTTCTGTAACAAAAGTAACAGCTACCTGCTGAGTGTTGCTCTCTCTTCATCATTATCACTGAGAGCTACTAATGAACATTCAGTTTTTGTGCATTTGCCTATTCCTCTCATTTCATAAAAGTGAGAACATACAATATAAGAAGGCTTCACAAAGTTCATGGAAAAATTTCTTTATCATTAATTACATTTTCTCATCAACTTTTTGGAGCCCCCCCCCCTATTTATTTTTATTGCTGTTATTGACTTATTCATGAGCTTAATATCTTACATGCTCATCTACATTGTAAGATGTTTGGGAGACTCATTTTTCTTTATTGTTAAGTAGTGTTCCATTGTATGCACATCCCACATTTCCCATGTCCCATAATCTGTTGATGACTCTTGGATTGCTTCCATAAGTTGCCTTTGTGATTAATGTTAGAGTAAATATTTACTGGTGTTTCTTGATGATGTGTCCAAAGTAAACAAACTGAATCATCATTCTCACTCCTAAAGAGGATTTGGGTTATAATGTTTTATGACTCATTTGTTCATTCTTCTGGAATAACTCAATATTCTTTGCCTGTATCGTCATCCAGCAGGCTACCACTGTTTTGAGCCTTAGCTGAAGATGTAAAGATTGAATGTTGAAGTCATCAGAGAGCTCATTCTCTCCCAGGAATGTGTTGGCTATTGGCTGGATCTTAGTTTCTTTACACATGCCCTTTCTGTGTGGTTTCTTCCTGTGGGTTTGATTGGACTTCTTCATATAATGCTGGCCAAGTTCTAAGCATAAATGGTCTGAGATTAAGAGAGCAAGAAAGCAAGCCTTCAAAGTCATGAGGGTCACAACTTCTGCAAATTATTTGTTTGCAGACTTGACAATGCAGACTTGAGATAGTCAGAAGTGGTCTCTGATGCTAGGTGCAGAATGGCAAGGTCCTGGCAAAGAATATGGGTTCTTGCACATTATCATGTACATTTTCAAAAAAATAGTCTACCACTGAGTTAGTCCAGGTAGACTAGAGGAACAAATTTCAGAGACACGCATATAGGTTTAAGGAAAAGGTTTATGTGCAAAAGGAATGGGACTGGAGAAATCATCCCAGCCCAGTCCAGTTCAAAGTCGTAAGTTCGGTATTAACCCATATGCCCAAAATGAGTCTATAAAGTCTTCTTCCGACTCATGAAGTCACAGGTCAGTGGGTGCAGAATCCCAGTGCTGGCAGAGCACCTCGCTTCCTGGGCTCAGGGTCCATCAACAGCAGAAGCAACTCATCGCTGGCAGAGGTCTCCATGTAGCTGCCCCAGCTTCAGAGGTCTGGCTCCATCAAAGCAAAGCTGTGTGGTCTCTCCGCCGGCTCTTCCAGCTTCTCGAACGCTGCCAGCTTGTCTAGTCCGTGATTAATTGTCTCTGAAACTAACTCTCAACAACTGGGGAAGATAGCTTCTCATCTTCACGAGGGAAATACCGTGAGATTTCCCAGGAGTCTCAGGTGAAAGCCATGCCCACACAGAGGCCTCACTGGCTACTCAATGGCTTTCTCCAGATTAACAGGCCAGACTCTACCCCTACATTTCAATTATAAAATTGACATAAGTACATGACTGCCACAACCACAATGAAAATTTATTTCAGTGCCAGTTTAAAGTATTATTGTGCATGTCAAATACACATATATTGAATGATTAATTTGTGAATCAACACATAGGTTTTCTTCCTTTCTATTTCTATCATTTTGAGGATTTTGAAACAAAGAATTTATTTTTCACCTACTTGATTCAGAACTAAGTACACTCTCTTTTCAGTTGTGTAACTGGTTTATTTCTATCAGTTAGCACATGCTCATTCTTGTACTTCCTGACTGCTGAGGAAGGCTTACTCTGATAAGAGAATTGGCAATATAGAAAAAAAAATGTGCAGAAGTCATATGTTTTAATCACCTGGTATATCAGTTGTCTCCAGACCTGAGTAGAAAGATATTATCAACATATAAAAATGTCAACTGGCAATATGAACATTTTCCTGCCATACTCACATTCATATAATCCATAAAACTGACTTCACATCAATTCTAACAAGAATCATTTACAAGCATTTGGCTATGTCTAAGTCTATCTATATATGTAGAAAATCCCATTATCAATCCATTTTAAGTGATTGCTTTTGAAGTTTAAAGAGTGGTGAATAAAATAATGATTTAAAGATTATATTCAAGTAGCTATAGTAAGTGTATTCTCCTCTTTGGGTTTTCTAATTCCAGATCCTTGCACATTTCATTACCATATTTGGCTTTGTGTTCTCAGATGCCTTTTGAAAATTTATATTCAGCTCCTTGCCTTTATCTTTTCTTCCATTTGCTTTAGCTAGTCTATGGTTAGGAGAACGTTTTAGTGTGATCATCTTCTGTCTTCATGTATGATGGTCTAGACGTCCTCCATAGCTCATCAAGTCTTCTGTCATTCATGTTTAATGCATCAAGTCTTTTCTGGGGTTGTTCTCGAAGTTCAGGTGAGATAGACTCAAGGTCGTGTGTTGGCTACTATGGGCTTAGTTTAATTTTCTCCAGTTTTATTATGAACTTACATATAAATAACTTGATGGTTGTTCCAAACGTTGCCCTGTTTCTGATTATAGTTGTAAATTTTGAGCTTCTCCATCATATCTTCCCACAAACATAGTCAATTTGATTTCTGTGTATTCCAACTGGGGACGTCTGTGTATATAGTCACCTTTTGCATTGTTGAAAAGTGGAATTTACTATGAACAAGTAATAGGTCTTGCAAAATTTTTCCTTGTGCCCGCCAGCTTCATTTCCAACACCAAGAGCATATTTTTAACCACTGTTTCTTTCTCGTTTTCTCCAGTATTTGCATTCCAATAATTTTCAATTCATCTTGATGGCATGCTTAATCAGTTTCACATTGAAATCATTGGTAGAATTGTTTAATTTCTTCATCACTAGCTTTTGTGGTTGTTGTGTAAATTTAAATAGTAGTTGTAGTGATTGGATTTCCTTGAAAGCAGAGAGATAAAATCCTATCATAACCATCTTTAACTTCATGATTGAATTAGCAAGATCCTTTCTGACATTAATGTCTTGCTATTCCTCTTGATTTTGTTATTCCCAGAAGAGTAAATCATATAATTTTCTGGTTCAGCATATCTGAAATGGAAATATTTCAAGGAAAAAAAATCAAATTTGAGTTGCAATCATGAAAGATGTGATAGGAGAAACTGAATTAAGCAAGAAGTTTCCAGAGAAGATGGGAAGAATATGCAGAGTCAGTGTTCTAGAAGGAATTATTTGTCCCTGCATGGCTTTAGGGGATAGCCCATGAGCAAGAAGCCTTGATGCTGAAAGAAGAACTTCAAACTAGACTGACTTCAGTGCTCCAGGAATTTATGGACCCCCTCAGGGGTGTCTCAGGAAGTTAAAGAAAAACTGGAAGCACTCACAAATTTATGCTAGGAAATTTGGAAGACAGCTATTTGGTCAGCTGTCTGGAAGAGATCCATATTTGTGCCCATTTCCAAAAGGTGACCCAACAGAATGTTCAAACTATAGAGTGATATCAGTGATATTACACTCAAGTAAAATTTTGCAGTTGTGCATTGGCGGGGAACTCCCAGAAGTTCAGCCCAGATTTAGTAGAGGACACAGAACGAGGGATATCAGAAGGATCTTGGCTTGAAACAGATAATATCAGAAAGATGTTTACTCATATTTCATTTGACTGTGTGGGCCATGAAAAACTGTAGATAACTATGAGAAGAATGGGAATTTCGGAGTACTTCATTAGGAGCTTGTGAAACTTGAACCTGAATCAAGAGGCAGTTGTGCAAACAGTACAAGGGATTACTGAATATTTTGAAATTATGAAAGATGTGTGTGTGTGAGTGTTAATCTAGGTAGACTAGAGAAACAAGTTCATAAGCACCATATGCATTTAAGGGAGATGTTTATATACAAGAGGAATGGAAGATTGAGAAAGCATCTCAACCCAATCCAGTCCAAGCCCACAAGTCTGTTATTAACCCATATGTCTAATACCAATCTAAAGTTTTCTTCAGATTCATGAGGCACATGCAACGAGGCCAGGACTATCACAGGCCAATGGATGCAGAATCTTGTATACTCAGTGGTGGTAGAAGGATCTCGGTGCTGGCAGGCAGGAACATCTATCTGTTTTTTCTGGCTTCAGAGGTTTTGATTTCATAAGGGTAAGCCCATATGGCTTCTCTTACAGCTCCTCCAGATTCCAGGACTCAAGATCTATCAGCATGCTGCCATGTCATCTTGTCAGTAGACCATCTCCAAGGGATCTGGGTCTATAGTCTCTCCCCTTCATGGGGGAAATATCAAGAGATTTTCCAGAATTCTCAGAGAAAGTCATGTCTACACAGAGGTCCTATTGCCCATCATTAGGTCGACAGGCTAGATTCCACCGCTACACTCCCAATCATGAAATTGAGACTAGAGTACATGACGGCCACAGTGTGCATCAGGGTTGCATCTTGTCTTCATACTTGCTCAGTTTGTATGCTGCGGAAATTTTCAGAGGAGCTGTCTGATCTAGAGAAGTATGTGGCATCAGGGTTGGAGGAAGGCTTTTTAAAACCAGAAATATACAGATGATAAAACCTTGCTTGCTGAAATTGAGGAAGATGTGAAATGCTTGCTGATAGAGATCAAGGGTTGCAGCCTTCGATATGGATTTTGACTCAATGCAAAGAAGGCCAAAATCCTCATAACTAGACTCATTGGTAACATCATGCTAATTGGAGAAAAGGTTGAAGCTGTCAAAGATTTTTCTTAATTGCGTCCATAAACAATGATCTTGGAAGCAATAGTCAAGAAATCAAAAGACATTTTGCATTAGGTAACAAGATCTCTGCAAAGTAATGAAAAGCATGAATTTTACTTTGGTGTGCCTGCCCCAAGCCATGGTACTTTCCATTGCTCCATGTGTATGTGAAAGTTGGACATTGACTTCAATAGAATTGATGTATTTGAATTGTGGTGCTAGATACAAATATTGAAAGTATCATAGACAGTTAAAAGGACAACCCAATCAGTCTTGGATGATGTATGACCAGAATGCTCCTTTAAAAAATTTGAGAAATCATTTTATTGGGGGTTCATTCAACTCATCATGATTAATATATACATCAATTATATGCAGACTATATTAGCACATTTGTTGTCATCATCATTTTTGAAACATTCTCCTACTTAGGCCTCTGGTATCAGTTCCCCATATTTCCCCTCCCTCCCCACTCCTCTTCTACCATAAACCCTTAATAATTTACAAATTGTCATTATTTTGTCATATTGTACACTGTCTGATGTGTCCCTTCACCCATTTCCCAGTTGACCGTATCCTAGGGAGGGTGTTATATGTAGATTCCTACAACCGGTTCCCCCTTTCTATTCATCTTCCCTCCACCCTCCTGGTATCGTCATACTCACCACTGGTCCTGAAGGGATTATCTATCCTGCATTCCCCATGTTTCTTGCTTCAGTGTACATTCCCTATTCATGTTGGATTTGAGACAACATAGAATTGGGCTCATGATAGTGGGTGGAAGAAAGCATTTAAGAACTAGAGGAAAATTGCATATCTCATATTTGCTACATTTTACCTTAACTGGCTCATTTCCTGCCTGTGAACCCTCTGTTGCTTCACCTGTTGCTGGGCTTTGGGTCCCCAATCTGTACTCCCCCTCATTTATGATACAATTTTTAGTTCTTTGATGCCTGATACTTGATCCCTTTGACACCTCATTGTCATACAAGCTGGTATGCTTCTTTCATGTGGGCTTTGTTGCTTCTGAGATAGATGGCTGCTGGTTTATTTTCAAGCCTTTAAGATCCCAGATCTTTTGATAGCTGGGCACCATCAGCTTTCTTCACCACATTTGCTTATGTATACCTTTGTCTTCAGTGATTGTGTCGGGAAGGTTAGCATCATGGAATGCCTATTTAATAGAACAAAGTGTTCTTGCATTGAGGAAGAACTTGAGTGGAGGTCCAATGCCCATCTGTCATCTTGACACTAATCCTATAAGTATATGCAAGTAGATCTATTTCCTCATCATAATATATAAATATGTTCACCTATATACATGCCTGTATTTAGACCTCTAAAAATGCCCTTTATCCCCCAGTTCTTTCCTCTATTTCCTTTTGCTTTCTTTTTGCCTCACTCTCACGCTCAGTCTCCATTTGGGTTTCAGTATTTTTTCTCTGTTACGTTATTCTTTATCAATCCCTATTAGGCTTCTCACACCACCTTGCACTAGTTTTTGATCTCTTGTTGTTCTCTTATCCCAGGGATAGTCAACACCACCACCTTCCTCGCACCACCCCTCTCTCCCGTGTTCCCCAGGAACCATCAGTCCCATTGATTTCTGCTCTAGGCTGTTCATCCAGCCTATCTTATCTAGATAGACTTGCAGAGATAATGGTATGTACAAAAAAAATAAAGGACAAAAGAAGCCAAAAAAGGATTACAATAAAAAACAAACAAACAAACCAATGTCTGGAAAAATATAAATAATAATAATAATAGTAATATCTAAAGAAGAACTTACAAATAGTTCACAGTATGGTCATTGACTTCCAGAAATACCCCCTGGTTGAGTCAGATGGAGTGCCATATCCTGGCCCCAAAACATATCCTTGGCACTCCCTCATGAACTCCATGCTCTGCTCCTGCTGCTGCTCTGCTACACGCCCTTGCCTCTGGGTGGTGGGGTCAGAGCAGGTGCATTTCCGACCCTGCTTCTCCAGTGTTGTCCCAGTAGGGCCTTGGGTCAGCAAGGGATAGTGTATTTCACAGTGGGGCTGGCCATATCATCCTCTCTGTGCCATGGCTGTTCTGAATGAGGACATCTTTCCCGGGGTTCCGTGGGCCAAGGTACGCTCCACTCTCTCTTCCTCCCCCTTCATGTGCTCTCGTCCTGTGGTCAGCGTCGTCCCTCTCCCTGCACTGCAGCCTCAGTGCTGACCTCCAAGCAAACTCTTCTGGGGGTAGGGGTGGCTGTCCAAGTACTTGAGATTGGCACTGGGCCCTTGGACCCCTCTGCTGGCTCCCGGCTCCATGCCCTCATGCTGCAATGGCACCTTGGAACCTTGGATTTAAGCTTGGTTCCACTTTCTCTGTGGAGATATTAACAATACGTTCCCCTTGGGTGGGTTAGTGCCCCATTCCCCCAGTGCACATCGCAATCTCCTCATCCCTTCCTAAGTTAGATACCAAATGTCGCCTGGATTTGGTCTGGCCCCTGCCATTCTAACTGGGCTTCACCCCAGGAACTTCTGTGTGCATTAGCTTTCTCCCCCAGCGCCCCCCCCCCTTATGCCCCTTTGCATGTTTTTTTCCAGTAGACTTATGTCACACTTTTACTTTTGTGCTTGACTTACTTCAGAATTTCCTCTAGTTCTTCTCATGCGGCGATGAGCTTCATGCACTCATCACTATTTTTCAGTGATGCATTGTACTCCGTTGTGTGTATGTAACACAGTTTTTTAATCCATTCATCAGTTGAGGGAAATCTGGGTTGTTTCCAACTCTTTGCAATTGTGAACTGTGCTGTGATGAACATCAGAGCACAGGTGGTTTGTTTCTTGCCTCTTCTGGGTATATACACAGTAGGGAGATTGCTGGGTCATATGGTAGCTCAAGGTTCATCTGTTTTAGATATCATCAAATCGACTTCCATAGTGGCTGTACATGCCTACAGGTCCTCCAGCAGTGGATGAGAGTTCCTGTCTCCCCCAAACCCCCAACACTTGTTGCTTTCTGATTTTTTGAATTTGGCTATCTTTGAGGGTGTTAGGTGGTATCTCATTGTTGTTTTCATTTGCATTTCTTTTATGGCTAATGATTGGGAAAATTTTCTCATATGTCTATTGGCCATTTGGATTTCTGCCTCTATGAAACTTCTGTTCAGTTCCTTTGCCCACCTCCTCAGTGGTGGAGGCAGTTAGTTTTGTTCTTTTTAGAAGTTGTCAGGGTGTTGTAAATTTTAGTAATGAGGGCCTTTATCTGATTTGTCATTGCTAAAGATGTTTTCCCATTCTGTGGGCTCTCTTATTACTCTCTCGGTAAATTCTTTTGATGTATATGGGTATTTTATCTTCAGTATATCCCACTTGTCTATTTGTGTCTTCTCTGTGTTTGTGTCCTTCCCTATTTCTGATAGTCTATGTTTTCCCTGTGCCAAAGTTCTCAGGTTGGTCCTAATTCCCTCACTGATGGCCCTAATAGTTTGGGCTTTTACCTCAAGGTCTGTGATCCACCTTGAGTTTATTCTTGTGCATGAAGTGAGATAAGGGTTTTGCTTCATTTTTCTATAGGTAGATAACCATTTTTTCCAGCACTCCTTGTTGAAGAGGGCATCTGTTTCCCATTTGATATTTTTTGAATCCTTATCAAAGATCAATTGTCTGTATGCTGATGTTTTTATTTCTGGGTTTTCAATTCTTTTCTATTAGTCTGAGTATCTATCATTATGCCAATCCTACCCTGTTTTGACCACTGTGCCCATATAATAGGCAAGGATGTCAATTAAATGTAAGCGGGACCTAAGGTTCTGGTTATTTTTTAATAAATCATTTTATCGTGAGCTCTTACAAGTCTTATAACAATCAACACTCCAATTGTGTCAAGGATGTTTGCATATATGTTGCCATCATCATTTTTAAAGCATTTTCTTTCTACTTGAGCTCTTGGTATTAACTCCTCTACTTTCCCTCTTTCCCTACGCTCCCACTTTTGTGACTCCTTGATAAATTATAAATTATTATTATTTAATATCTTATACCATCCACTATCTCCCTTCTTTCATGTTTCTGTTGTTTATCCCCCTGGGGGGCGAATATACATTGATCATTGTGCTTTGTTTCCTCTTTCTCCCCCACATGCCCTTTCCTCTCATGGTATCATTACTCCCATTACATTCTTGAGGGGTTTCTCTGTCCCGGATTCTGTGTGTCAAGAGTTCTTATATGTTCTGATCTAGCTGAATTTGTAAAAAAGAAGTGACTTCATGGAAGTGGGGGTGTTGGGTGTGGAGGAAAGATTAAAAAACTAGAGGAATGTTGTGTGTTTCATTGGGGCTATACTGCACTTTGGCTGGCTCGTCCCTTCCTTGTGACCCTTCTGTGAGCGGATGTCGAAGTGTCTACAGATGGGCCTTGGGTCTCCCCTCCAATCCCCTCCTCCCTTGTTCTCATTGATATTGATTCTTTTGAGTTTTCTCATGTCTGATACCTGATCCAGACCTAAGCTTCTGGTTTTAATCTCTTTTATATCTCAATGTAATGTCTTTACTTTGAGAATCTTATCCTCATTTATCCCATGTCTTCAATGACCCATAATTCTACAGCATAACAGAGGTTTTGTGCAGCTGAATCACTTCATTTGGATTGTGCTGGAGAAGAATATTGAAAGTACCACAGATACCTGATGTGTGCTTGAAGAAGTATGGCCAGAGTGCTCCTTAGAGCAAGGACGGCAAGATTTCCTCTTACAGACTCTGGACGTGTGGTCAAGAGAGAGCAGTCCCTGGAGAAGGGCATGTTTGGTAAAGAGGAGAGGCAGTGAAGAAAAAGAAGAAGATCCTTAATGAGATGGACTGGCACCTCTTCCCCACAACAATAGGCTCAAGTGTAGGAACAATTGTTAGGATGACACAGGACCACAAAGGGTTGGTTCTGTTGTACAGAGGGTTGCTCTGGACTGGAGCCAAGGTGATGGTACCCAGCAACGACAATTTGCATGTGCTGTCAGGATAGATTCGTCCTTGGAAAAGAATGCCATGCTTGGTCAAGTGGAGGGTCAGAGACAGAGGAAGTTCATTAAGGAGATGGATGGACCCAGTGGCAGCAAACAGCGGGCTCAAATGTAACCACAGTTTTGAGGATGGCAACGGGCTTGGCAGTGCTTGGTTCTGTTGTGCACACAGTCACGAGGAGGTGGGACATACTCAACAACAACAACAGGAGCAATAAATCACCAGACCTTTCTTCAGAAGCATTTACTGGTGCTCTTGAATCTCCAATTTTTCATTTAAAAGCTAAGATGTTAATAAACATTAATTCTAACCATGACTATTCAAAGTTTTTAGTGCTGACCAGTTTTGTTTTTTTAAATTAGGTCATATTTCCACCATTTGCCTAATATTCCTCCCTGGCTTCTCCTATTTTCCCTACATTTCATAGCTTTGGATAACTCTGTTCCAACTGTCTTCTATCCCCTCTTCATTTCTTTAATTTCTTTTTATTTAATACTCTTTAATCACTTTTTATGTTCCTCTAGCCACCACTGCAATGCTTGTGAAACAGGATTTTTTTTTAGTTTTTTAGTTTTTTTTGGCATCACTGCCCTCTGGTGGTGGGTGTAGGAGGCCCAGCCTTTGCTCCTGTGGTGCTGGAATTGAACCTCCATCCCAATGGGCCGCAGTCCTGTGCACAACCACTACGCCACCACGGCTCAGCCCAGAAATGGGATTTTAAAAAGGAATTTTGGGTAGTTAGTTTCTTAATTTGTTTCTTTATGCTGCTTTAAAAAAAACACATTTTATTGGGGACTCAGACACCTTTTCTCACAATTCATACATACATCCATTGTATGTCATGCACATTTGTACATTTCTCAAGTCATTCTCAAAATATTTGCTTTCTACTTACTACGCTGACTTTTACATCTTGTTTAGATACATATAGTGCCTTGAATAAATTCAGGTTTTTAGGTCAAATTCTTGATCCCCTAATTGACATATTTTATGATAACTTTTTTTTTATTAACTGATAGTTTTGCCAAAAAATGTAGTTCACATTATTTTAAAAAGTGATTTTATAGTTGAATATAATTTGTTATTCAAAAAGGACAGGTTTATTGGCCTTATGCATAAGCAGATGCTTGATGGTTATTATAGGACTTTGAGTCAAGGAGCGCTGTGGGAATTGCATGTCACTGGAGAAAATTTCCCTCATGTAGTCCTATTACATAGGAAAGATCTTGTACAATATTTAAGGTTTTGGTTGTTCCAGTAAAAGAAGGAAGACATCTGGAAGAGCAGAGGAAGAAGATAAAGCTGACAAATACCAGTGTGTATTTTAGCATATTGGAACACTACACAACAAAACAAGTAAAGGACATCCAATACTTGATTTTCTTTGATTTGGGTCTCCTTTATCTCCAAATATTACATTACCAGAGTCCAGAAAATGCCTCAATGTCTTTTCACGGTAATGCCTTTTAGGGGTGGAAATGCCTCGCTTCTTTAAGTACATGTCAGTCCCTCATGAACACAACTGGGCACCACTGTTTTGGATGAGACAATCAATCAACAATATTAGTGGCGCGTCAAAAATGTTAAAGTACTGTCCCAAGGTGGGTGGTGGGAACCCAAGGTGGGTTCTGCCTCCATGCAAGAAAGATCTGGGGAGATGCTTCTCTATAGGTTACAGCCCAAAATCATGTGGAGAAATTCTATTCAGTCACACACGAGGCCATCTTGAGTCAGAAGGGATGCAATGGTACCTAACACCTGCAGTCTTTACTTATGCAGATTGACTAATGCCAATTAAAACAGTCGTTCCCCAATCATCCCATTTCCCTGATCTTCAGTTATTATGACCCTCCACTCTCCCTCTCCCTGTCCTTGAGTTGTGGATCCCTGTGTGCACATAGCAAATGAGATGGACTAGTGCTGCATTGAGAAGCCAGTCTGCCTTCCGAACCAATAAGCAAATTTACAAAGCCAAGATACGTAGGTGTTCTTTGAGGGGGTCCATTTTCAAAGGCCAAGTTTTCAGATAAACACTTCTGGAGGCCAAATTCCTCCTCCTTTGAAGCTGGACTGAATGGCCTTGAGTGCAAGGTTGCCCAACCAATACTGTTTGTACAGTGTGACCCTCTCTTTGATTTATTGTTCTACTCCCTGTGGGTGTGAAGACGGTGATTTCTCCCTTGATGCGTATGGCAGGTTTTTAAGTCATTGGAACAGCATGTCTAGAAGTTCCATTCTGCTCAGGGTTGTTTAGTAGTTGGTAACCTGGAGACCGAATTGCAACAACAAGCCTTGCAAACACAGTTATTCTTCTGAGTGCTCATAATGAAAGTAATACCAGGAGGAATCAGCCAGGAATGGACGAGACAGTGCTGGCAAACAAAATCAGGCTCTAGTTTGTCATTATTGCTAATTGGGCTGCTGTATTTCTGATGCCTACTTAATGGAATGAAAGTTTTTTTTTTTAATCTGAAGAATAATTCCACGGTTCTTGGCAATGAATTTATTGAGGAATTTGTTGAGATGTTAACACTGGAAGAAGTATCATTCCTTTCCACTTTGAAGGGTAAAGTAGCTTTATTTCTCCTCCTCATCCAAGAAAGTAGAGAATCTCACGTTTTCTTAAATAAAATTGTTTTCTTGTGTTTTGCTTTCAGGGCTTCATATTTTCAAAGTACCATGATTAAATGGGAAAGTAAAACAATGTGGACATCTGAATTCACTAAAAAAATACCTAGCTCTCCATCTCCCCCCACCCCCCTTTAGTTAGCTCTTCATTCTGATGTTACAAGGATGCATGCTGGTAGGTAGGGGGGAAGATCGTGCAGAGAAACCCCCCGGTCATGGATTCTTTCTCATTTGTATTGAAGAGAATTATGGAACAAAGTGAATTAGGTCTCTTACTACAAAATGGAGATAGTTGGGTTCCCGTTTGGGTATAGTAGGGGGACTCTCTTCCCAGTGTTCCACATGAAACTCCCAGAGCATCCCCCACCTTCCCTGAGTTGATTCTGACTCATAAGCATCCTGTTTTATGGTCTCTGAGATGTAAATCTTTCAGGAGCAGAAAGCCTCATATTTCCCCTGTGAAATGGTTGCTGGTTTTGAATTGCTGACCTTTCAGATAGCACCTTAACTTTAGAAGGTTAAGAGTGAATGGCTGCATACATTGTCTGTCTCTACTGTATCCTCCATTTCAGTTGATCATTATTCTGTCTTATGGTACTCTTATTAATTTGCAGGATGAGAATGAGTTGAAATAAAGCAGAAGTGACAGGTTGTTTTTCCTTCCCTTACTCAATCTTTAAGCCAGTCTCACTTGGGAAGAGTCATGAGTACTTCCTTTGCCCCCATTCAGATCAATGTTTTATCGATCTATTTATTTTTTTCCACATTGATGTTTCATATTCCACAAATAGAAACAAACTTGATAAAGACTTTCCTCAAAGCTTTTTTTTTCCCAGAGGGTTGGGGGTCAATATTCTCCTGTTTGCTACTAACATACCCACATTTGAGTAACTGTTAAGTTAGACTTATCTGTCTCTAATTCCATTATCTATATTTCATTGTTATCATTTGAAATCTTCAGCCTAATAACACACTTTTATCCACTCATCGCTGAGAGATGGTGTACACAATGGAAAGCACATGGATTTCAGAACCAAATAGGTTTGGGCTTAAATCCTGATTCTGGGAACCCAAGTACTTTTCTAACTGGTGATATTGGTTCTACAGTTTAAAAAAGGTCCTGCTTGGAGCTATACCTAGGAAGACAAACTAAGTGAATATTTACCATGTGTTAGACCTTGAGCTAGATGTTAAAGATGAAAAGTGAGCAAGCTGTGAACCTTCCTTCCCAGTAAGAATGAAGTATACACATACAAACCACAGTAGAAAATGTGATAGGTACCTCCACAGTGTCATGCACAGTGTTGCTGGGAAAGAGAAGGGGAATGCAAATTCATATTGTAGAATAAGGAAACTGGGGTAAGGACACTGAACTGAGTCTTGCCAATCCCATAGTTCACTGGCCATGGGAGAGGGGGAGTAAGAAGACCATACAAAAGGACACAGAGGTTTAACATTCTGTAGCTCTGTTGGGTATTACTTCAGGCAACAGACCTCTGAATTCACGAATCTATAGTTGACCCTTGAATCCTGACAGAATTGGGCTTTGACATATATAACATGTTTCCAAAGTTTCTCAATGTTTGGGAACCCCCTCAACTTATTTCAGAACCCCCCACCCCTGCATAAAGATAATCTAAGTTATAACTTCAATTATTTGCATTCAGAAGGATTGCATATACAGATGTTTAAAGGACAGTTAACTTAATAACCTTTGCAGTGCATGTTACAGGAATCCCAACTCTCTATTACCTGGAGAGCTAGTAACCGTAAAGGTAAATCCACCCAGGGGAGTCCTCTCTAAAACCCTCAGTTGTAGACATCTCTGTGCCAATCGTCTGGGAATTCAGAATTACTCCTTGATCTGGGCAGGTGAGTTTGTCAAGTTTCTGAATATATAGAGGAGGAGAGGCATGTCATTGGGGGGAAATATTCCTCTTTGGTACTTGAACTGGTAATATTTATTAGACATCTTTTCAGCATACACACTGTTCTTGCTAATTGTCAGGAAATTTATACTCCACTCCGAAAGGCATCTATATTGTTTCCCTTGGAAATGACAGACCATTCATCTAGATTCCATTTCCTACTGCTCGCCACCTGGGAGAGTAGCAACAATACTGGGCTTCAAGTGTAAATCAAGCTAAACTCAATCTTAGTGGAATATTTTTCATTCAAGGAGTACTCATGCTGTTTACTAGCGGTACCTCATATTTGCATTTTAAATTTATAATTTCAGCAGGTTGACTGAATGTGGGTTGCTACAGGGGAAACTAAGCATATCCAATACAACCTATAAATGCCAGACTCTGTGTAAGACAGACACCTCACAGAGAAGGGATACATTTCCCATTAATAGAGAATAGTAGAAAAATGAGAAAGCTGCGTGCAACCTGTCCAAGCTGGACAACTTGGGAAAACTGGGAAAAGAAGCAGTCCGTCAAGTTCTTGTTCTCATAGATTTTGCTGTATGTGAACATCAGAAGCATCAAGCACTGCCAGTCGTGAGAATGGCACAGGAAGCATGCCTTGTTCCTTCTATTGTGCACTGGGTCTCTGTGAAGGGCCCCTAAGAAAGGCATTGTTCATGTGCACATTCACTCCGTTTTCTTATGTATTATAATGCAAACTGCCATAAGGCCATTAAGAATAGTGACCTGGGAAGAAACGGCAGAATCGATGGATGTGTTTGGGATTGGATCATACAGGCTCTGAAGAGTCTAATTTTTGAATTATCCTGAAGGTCAAGGCTTACTTCAGAGTCAACTTCCTGATTTTAAGATTTCCCCTGTGCTGTAGATTGGGAGTAAGATGAACCTGACCCACACTTGGTTGTTTTTGTACGCAAAACTCTTTCTCCTATTTCTGTTATTGTCTTTGCTTTAGGCAAAACCTTCTTGGTACTATGTTATTGCTCTTTAACGAGCTACTATCCGCAAAATGGTCTAGACCGGGAGGGAAATGGAATATGAAAACGATGGGAAGTCGAGGAAACTGACTTCGGTTTGCTCAACAACAGTTATTTAGAAAGGAGACATACAGTGTCATAAATTTCCTGGTTTTTTGTAGGTCTTTATGGACCAAAGACAGAGTCTATTCCATTGTGCATTTTCCATATAATGCTTGGGCTCTGAGTCTTTTAAAATTTTTGTCTCGAGTAAATGCATTCCACTCAAATAGGCTGCATGTAACCTCACAAGGAGGTAATTTCTTACGGGTGATTGATCATTGTGCTGTTGATAGCTTTGAGCAGTAACCTTTTGTGTTTTTCTTGCCTTGTTCACTGAGGGGAGACAAAAAATCTCATTGAAACTCCAACATTCTTCTTCGTCAACATCATGTATTTTGACTTCCTGGATAGGGAATGTGAGGTTTTTTGACCTAGTTCTACTCTTGGAGAATGCAAATATTTTCCTAATTAACCTAAGTTCACTGGTTAACAGCAAACCATTGTTTCTTATTGTTCTGAGCGAGTGAGTTTGGTATGTGAAAAAAAGACCCTCCTCTGATGGATTTTCATAACAAAACCTATGACTGCTCTTCAGGGGGAGGCAATTGTGCTTTCTTCTCAGTTTCAGTAGTTGAAAGAATTAATTTACTGCCAAATCTAGTTTGAGAAACCTGTCATTTAGAAAAAAAGTTGGGAAAATAATGATGGCAACCTATATTTGGATATGCTTCCTGCCATTGATGTATGGATTGTTATTAGAGCTATAAGATCCTACAATAAAGTGATCTTTTAGTAATACAATAATATCAAGCCCCCCCAAACCAAACAACCCTCAGTCATATTTAGAGTGCCTTCTAACCTGAGGGGAGCCCTAATGGTATAGTGATTATGCATTGGTCTGTGATCTGTGAGGTCTGAAGTTCAAAACCTGCAGCTGCTCCAAGGGAGAAAGACAGGACTTTCTACTCCCATAAACAATTACAGTCTCAGAAACTCATAGTGACAGCTCTCTCCTGTCCGATGGGGTCACTATGAGTTGACATAGACTCAATGGTAGTGAGTTTGGTTTTAGCGTTCCAGTCTGGGGTACTCATCTCTGACAACATATCGGACTTTGTTCTGCCACTTTGGATACAAGTTTTCAAGCCAAGGTTTTCAGAAGTAGACTGTTAGGTCCTGTTTCCTAGTCTGTCTTAGTTTGGAAGTCCCACTGAAGCCTATCCACCAGGGGTGACCATCCTGTTATCTGAAGTATTGTGGCATAGCTTCATAGCAACACACAAAGCACCCCTGTACAGTGAACTGACAGGTAGGTAAGTGGTAAATCTCAGAGGTAGTGTGTGAAGTTAAATTCCCGATTCCACAGTCAGCACCACTGGTCACACAATTACCCAAGCTCACATGCTTCTTGTGAGTTCTGATTTCTTCTTTTAATATTTCCCTAGAGTCTATTCATTTTCTACATCATACATCTTGCATCTGGATTACCCAACATTCTTTCTTTCTTGTCTTCAAGTTTGCAGTCTGGTGTCTTTTCCATCTGCTCCCTGCAGCAGTCAGAATGAGAGTTATTAAAATCTGAAGAAGAGTCTACATTAGACATACTAAAATCCATCTTTCTTTTCTTAGCGTATGGGGCCCTGCATAATCTCAAGTCTGTCAGTGTCTCCTTCTTTCCAAACTCATAGCACTGCAGACTAACTCCCCAAAACTGGGGGGATAGCTTCTCACCTCCACGAGGGAAATATCGTGTGATTTTCCAGAAGTCTCAGGGGAAAGCCATGCCTACACAGAGACCTCATTGGCTACTCAATGGCTATCTCCAGATTAACAGGCTAGACTCTACCCCTACAGCGCACTTATGAAATTAACATAAGCACATGACCACCACACCAAGTAATGGGTGTGTTTAAGGTACAGCTATCTATTGTCTCATAGATTTGGAAGCCAGGAATCCAAATTTCTGGAATTGGCATGGCCATCACTTGCCTTCTGCTTTAGAAAAGGTTCTTAGTTTGTCTCTTATACCTTCTGGTACACTACCCTAGGCAGTCCTTGGCATTTACAGGCCTTGAAGGTGAATGTCTCTCTTCTGTTTGTGTCTGAGTGGCTGTGCTCCTCTTTTATAAGGAAAACACTCTGTTTGGATTAGAATCAATTAGACTTTAAGATGATATTCTGTTAATTGATAATAGATTCAAAGACTCTAGGAAGTTTTGCTGGTGTCGTGGGTTAGGCATTAAGCTGATACTTAGAAGGTCAGTGGCTCCAATCTACCAGTTACTCCATAAAAGACGAGGCGTTCTAATTCTCTAAAGATTTATAGCCCCGGAAATCCACAAGGGGCTGTACAATCACTTCGTGCTGGAATAAACTTGATAGCATTTATTTTGGACAAAGACTTTAAAACAAAACCCTGTCCCCAGATGTCAGGGCTAAGACTTCAATGTTCTTTTTTGTGGAAGACACAATTCAATCTATTCAGTTTAATTTACTAATGTATACTCAGTCCTTAGCAAAAAACCTGGCACACAATAATATAACTGATAGATGTTAACGATAGTAATTGAATCTTTTAGGACAGTGGTTCTCAACTTTCCTAATGCAGCAACTCTTTCATACAGTCCCTGATGCTATGGTGACCCTCCCCCACCATAAAATTATTTTCATTGCTGCTTCATAACTCTCATTTTACTTCTGTTCTGCATCAGGCGACCCCTGTGAAAGTGTCATTTGACCCCCCCAAAGGGGTCTCGACCGACAGGTTGAGAACCACTACTTTAGGCTGAAAGTAAAAAGAGACATTGGGATGTTGAGTGGCATCTTCTGCAGCTACCTGTGGATTTCACAATGTACAGTGTCTTAGAAACCATTCAGTAGTGTCTTATGGTCTTGTTCTTAGTGCCCTGCTTTGGGCTGCTGGATGTCCAGAATCGCGGCAATATGGCTGGTGGTTGGTGTAGCGAATCACTTTGCTGAGGTTTTTTGCAGCAGTTCAGACTAAGAGCTTGCAGAAACATGCTTTGTGTGGCATCACATGCTTTTTTTTCATTGTAACGTTGATGGGGTTTGTAGTTCAGAACACTGACACTCACAGTCTAAACTGCTGATCCAACTTCCCATCAGTGTATTCCTCCTTTACTCCTTGACTGCCTTTCTCCCTTTACTATCATCTTCCATGTCACACAAATCGACACCCATTCACTGGCACTATCAATCCTCAGAGATGAACCTTTTAAGAAAAGCAGAGACAGATGTGCATCATAGTGCTTCCTCTAATGGTAGCCTGAAAGTGAATTGCTAGAAATTGAAGTGTGTTTCCCCAGAATTACCACCAAAGGAGTATAATTATTTCACATAGCTGGGCAAAAGGAATATGAACTTTTGGTCATGGATTAATTTGAGAGGGAAACGGATAAATTCTTAAGCTCAGCCTTCAGTGGTTTGGCAGAGCCTCAAGCACTTAGAATTCTCACCAAGAGTTTTTGTGAAAGGATGGAGGCATGGAAGCTAACATTAAACCATTCAGGACAGTGTGAGTCACTGTATTTAATATTAACCACGGAAGACAGTTTTTCTGGTCTCCTGGACTTTTGTTTATTAAATGCTGACTTGTCAATTCACATTTAATTACTATTATACTTGCTCTGTGAGATTTATATTTGTAGGCATGACACTTAGCCATTGAAACACCAGATCATATAGGTGATTCTTTGGAAAAACTTAGCTGGTCTCGTCGCAGTTTTGTTTTTCTAATCACTGATTATGAGAGGAAGCTGTGATCTCATTCGCTGCTCATGAAAAGGTTTTGTTTTAAACACTGGGGATCCTGAGTGCTTGGCTCTGGGGTGAGTAAAAGCTCATATTTTTAATAGTTTAAGTTCTAAGAGCTTCCATTTTACCATGAATTGCCTTTGGACAATGCTTTGTTATTTTTAAAGAACAGTAATATCTTATTACCGTATTTTGCGGACCATAAGGTGAACTTAAAAAAATTTTTTTTCCAAAGTGGGGGAAAAGTGAGGGTGCATCTTATGGTCCAAAAGTGCGGTACCCCAGAGCATTTTAACATACAGGTATTATTTAGTTCAGAATATTTTTCCCTTGCTTTCCTGCTCTAAAAGCTGGGTGTGTCTTATCGTCAGGTGCATCTTATGATCTGAAAGATTCGGCACTTTTTATTATTCGAGTCAGAACTTGAAGGGAACCTAGAGACAATCAAAATGCCATTCCTGAATCGCACACCTGTAGATGAAGACCCGCGGACCGGGGAAATGACTTGCGTCAGACGACACAGAGAGGAGTTTATCTCTAGGACTCTAGCTGGCTCCCAGGCCGGTACTCATGAATCAGGCATTGGCACTTCATCCACTCCTCGACTTTTGACTGTCCGTCCTTCTGGCTACCCCTCACCTAAAGTCGGTGCCACCAGGACTTCCCTGGTCCTTTTCAGTGCTGAATCCTCTCGCTCCACCTAGCAACTCTTGCACTCGCTCGAGACCTTGGGGACCCGTGTGTTACCTAGCAGAACGGGGCTCCTTAGAGTTGCAAAACTGTGACCGTGTGGGAGACCTTTCTTGAGGCACTCTTTCGAGGCATCTCTGGGTGGGTTTGAACTGCCTACTCCAACTCCTTTGGGGTTCGGTCGTCCAGCCCTTCACCATTTGCACCATTGACTTACTCTAGCACAGATCGGTGTCAGCTTATTAGGGGGTGGCACAGCTTAACCATGCTCATTTCCCCTCCCCTGTCTTTTTTTAAAAATCACGCTATTGGGAGCTCATAGATCACTTATCACTATACACACACACACATACACATACACACACAGACATATATACACACTGTGCCAAGCACCTTTGCGGACCTGCTGTCATCATTCTCCAAATGTCTGCTTTTCCATTTGAGCCCTTGATATCAGCATCTCATCCCTTCACCTTCCCGCTCTCCCTTGCCCCACCACCCTCAATACTTTATAAATTATTATTATTTTGCCATATCTTACATTGCCCGGCGTCTCCCCTCGCCCACTCCCCCGATGAACATCCTCCAGAGAGAGGTTATGTGTACATTCCCATGATTGGCTCCCCTCTCTGTCCCACCTTCCCTCCACTCATTCGGTAACTTCACTCTCACTACTGATCCCAATTCTTCCTTACAAATCCAGCAGGACTGGAAGAGGTACACTGGTACAGACGGGAACAGGACATTTGGGGCATCCAGGACCGATGAACCCCTCAGGACCAGTAGTGAGAGTGGAGTTACCCCTCCCCTGTCTTTTTTGGTGGGTTACTGGCTTTCTTAGTCTCTATGTGGAGACTGAAGGCAGATCAAGCCCAGCTGGCACCTTCCTCAGTGAGAATCTGGGCCCCAAAGGATTTAAGTCCATGCTGGTGGACGCTGCCCTCTCCCTCATGGATGGCCCCCTGCATACTCAACATTGCTAGCTTTCCTCCTGCATGGCTAGGCTCTCACTTTCAGCTACTCGGCATTCTTAGTGGAACTTTTACATTCCATGGTTGAGATCTGTTTGGCTACTAAAATTCCATTAGCCAAACAAGAACAAAAAATTGAAAATGCTGAAATAGCAAGGGTGAAATTGAGAACTCGGAAGTAGCAAGGATGCTGTGGTGGCTCTAGAAAAAATAGAAAAGAAAATCCTACTCCCTCCACCTCAAAGGAAACCAAAGACTTACTTTTTTATTAAAAAAAACCCACTTTCCCTTTAATGTTTGGTTAGTGGCAATTCCTGTCACTTCTCCAGAGAATTCTCTTGGGTTAATCAGTTATATTTTAACTTTAGGGTGTCATATTATTCTCTTCAGCATAGCACTAGGGAAATTCATGTGGACTTACTCTTGACTGCCTCTAGGATTTAAGTCATATTTAGTTTTTTTCTATACATTAAAGTGTCCATTGCAAGTCATTATTTTAGGATGGATTAATGAATTTGAAGTTTAAAGTTATAAGAGAATCGTTAGGATTATCTGATCTCTTAAAATGTTCCATGAATGATGAGAAAGAGAAAATGAAACCAGGTCATCAGCAGCTTAAAAATTGGGGGCTGCAGAAAAATTGATATGAGGGACCCAAATGACTATAAATGGATAGGCAGTTTTTATTTAAGAGAAGCATGCTTAAAATATGAAATTTTATTTAAATATGCACTCAAAATATCAATTTTCTAAGAAAGGTCATGGGTGGTGGTTGTCATTGAAGAATTCTTGGCATTTTAAATAATGTCTTATTGTGTTTTTGGTGAAAGCTTGCACAGCACATCACATTCCCATTTGACAATCTCCAAACAATTTGTCTGCTGCCATGAGTTACATTTATCATACCCTGTGAACATATTTAATTTTGTTCTGTTTGTTCCCTTTCCAGGACTCTAGTTTCCTTATCTTATCATCTTTCCTTTTGAGTAAAGGTTGGCTGTTTGGGCTCATAAGAATGACTTTCAGTAGAATATCATACACTTATGATATTATGGGTCTTAAGAGTAATGTCTCATTTTGTGTGCCTTTCTGTGATTTCCCTAAAAGATGATCTCCAGGCATAGGCTTAGTTCTAAATTTAAAGTGTCTCAGTGAATTCTCTGTTCTCTCTGGCCTTCTTCTAAAAAAATGTGTTCTGATCTGTACTTTCTTCTATTCAATTTGAAATCAACAATTAGGACATGGGTTAGAGCTGTAAGTGGTACTGTGCAGGCATCATTAATTCTTCTTATCTAAATGGGTGGGTGGGTTGCTCTTGTTGACTTGGTTCTACTTTGTGTTTTATACTGGTACCCTTTCACTGTTTTGCTATTGATCAGTAGAGAGCTGTAGTTGTGTTTTGAATATTAACAAGCTTTTAAAACCCGGGTGGTACACTCTTGCAGATCAGAACTTTTGTGAACAGTGTTGTACCAGTTGACTGAATTTTTTTTTTTCATGAGATGATGTTCCGCAGGTTTCAAGAACCAGCACTTTGGAAGGAGTTTGCTTCTGAGAAATGCCCATATTTGTATCTTATATGAATATACAGACTCCTCTACCCACATATTCTTATTTACACATTCCTACAGATTCTTCTGAGCATTCCTGGTAGCAAAGTGGTGGCTGCTAACCACAGGTCAGTAGTTCAAACCTAGCAGCTTCTCTGCAGGAGAAATATCCAGCCTCTGTGGGAAAAAGGCGAGGCTATCTGCTCCTATAAAGACATGCAGTCTCAGACACCCCCGCTGAGGGTGAGAATGGACCCAATGCCAGTTGGTTTGATATACATACCTCTCTCTCTTCTCTCATTTATACTTACCTCCATAGCATTTTGCCCTTAGCGAGTCATATGGACCCAAAACCGCATTATTAATTTTGTTGTGCTGCGCTCACTGCCTCCACATTTGGTGCCATCTCATCTCTTCAGTAGTCATTGGGTGCCCTGATGGCACAGTGTGGTTATATGTTGGGCTGCTCACTGCAAGTCAGCAGCACCTATGAGTTGGCCTTGACTCAATGGCAATGAGTTTGATTTTTTTGGGCAGTACTCATCTAAAGCATATGTTCCCTGCCCACCTCCTTCCTTGTTAACCACTAGTGAACCTTAGCTTCTCTATATTTATCTAGTCTCCTCCTCTTCTAAATGAGGGATCATGCAATATCTGTCCTCCTATTGGACTTATTTCATGTAGCACTTTGCCCTCCACATCCATCCTTGTTCTAACTTGTTTTGTGGACTCATTTTTTCTTTATAGTTGTGCGGTTTTCCAGTCTTTGCAAGCCCATTCATGTGTTGATGAACACTTCAGTTGTTTCCATGTACTTGCTCTTGTGAGTCAAGTAGCAGTGAACAGAAGTGTGCTAATTGTATTTGTGTCATTAGTTTTGGGGGCCCTGGTGGCATCGTGGCTAAAGTTTGAGGGATAAACACAAAGTCAGCAGTTTAAAAAACACAAGTCACTCCTTGGGAGAAAGACAATGCTTTCTATTGCTGTAAAGAGTTATGGTCTTAGAAACTCACAGAGGCAGGTTTGCCCTGATTCTGTGAGTCAGAATCGAGTTGACAGGCTGTACATACACCCATCACTCATTTGTCAGTTTATCATGCTGTGCTGGCTTTAGTGGTGCTGTGATGCTGGAAGCTCTAGAGGCTATGCCTCAAGCATTCCATATACCAGCAAGGCCACCCATGATGGGCCAATTTCAGCAGGTACCAGACTAACACAGCTCATGAAGAAGGACCAGAGCTCTCATTCTAAAGAAACGGGCCAATGGAAACTTTATGTATAGCACCAAACATCATCTGATGTAATGGAAGGCACTGCGTATATGGAATGAACTCTGCAGGTGGAAAGCCCTCCAAATACAGTGGGGAGTGAGCTACCTGCTCAAAGTCAGTCAGCCTCAATGGCATGGACAGAGAGAGTGAAGTTTTCCGATCTTCATTGGCTGATGTGGCATGGCTCAAAATGGAAAAGAAAAAGAAAAGAGGCTGCGAATCCCTATTCATGTACAATGTATAAATATAGGAAAAAATTTAAGTTGTCAAAAATGAAATGGAACCTATATAGATCTCCTAAGCATCCAATCAAGTGGGTTGGCCATTTTGAGTTGGTTAGTCATATGGTTTACTATGCTGGGAATGACAAATTGAAAAGGAATAGCATCACAGTCAACATCAAAATGAAGATTTCAAGATCTATTCTGAGATACATGCTTGCCAGTGACTTGATCATATTGATTCACCTACAAAGGACACCAGTTCATATGACTAGTATTTAAATCTACACTCCAATGCCTCATGTCAAAGATGAAAAAATAGACTGCATTTCTATCAATCTATGCAATTTGTAATTGATGCAATCAAAGTGTATTAACAATTATTAATGACTGAAAACATCCTGGAAAGATGTTTGCCTGCTGTATTGGAGGGAAGTTCTATTTCTAGTTTTTGGAAAATCCCACACTATTTCTCACAGTTGTGCCAATTTTACGGCCCCATCAGCAATGGGTAGGGTTCTAAATGGTCATGTCTTCACTCACATTTATTTATTTATTTTTAAAGTCAGTGCCCTGGCAGCTGCAGCTAGATGATATCTCATTTTAGCTTTAACTTGAGTCCCTCTCATTGAAAATGATCATGGACGTCTTTTCATTTGGTGAAGGCCCTATTCGTGTCCTATGATCATTTTATTGTAGAAACTTTCTATGCTTTTGTGGTAATGTTTTTTGCTCTCCTATTTTTAACATTTAGGCCCCATGGCTTTCCCCAGGAATTTTGTAGTTCTATATTTAACCTGGATTGCACAAAGTCCGTTTCATAGAAATGCTTTCTAGTTTTATTGTGCAAGTCTTCTTATTTCCCTAGTTAGGGAAATTTCTAGATCTTTCATCACCTTGATGATTGATACTGTGCTTGATTTCTTTTTCACTGCAGTCCTTGTGAGTGCGCTCTACTAGAGAAACCCAACGGATTTGGACTTTGTGTATTTGTCTTTAAGCTTAAATGGAACCCCCCACCTTGCTGTGCTTTGCATAACCATGGCCATTTGTTTGTTTTGAATCCTTTCCCTGCTTCAGCTAGGGAAAACTTCAGTTTAGAGAATAGTTCTAAAGGAAACTGTGCAAAGTGGTGCTATGATATCCATCATTGGCATAAAAGTAACTGGAAAAGAGATGATCATGTACACCTGCCAGGTGATACTGCCCTGTGGGAATGAACACTTGGATTGGGGACAGCAGCACAGGGACCTGTAGAAGACTCAGGTAGAAATGAGTAGTTTCATCAGCTCATAGAAACTAATTGGATCCCTCTGGGAACTTTCTAAACAGCTTGTTCATTATAATTAGAGCTATCTCCTATAACTAACTCCCACTGAAGTAAGAGTGGTTGGAATTTTTCCTTTCCCTTTTTTTAAAGAAATCATTTTTATTGATGTATAAAGCTTTAATAACAATTCATACATCAATCATGTCAAGTATATTTATACATATGTTGCCATTATCATTTTCTAAGTGTTTTCTTTCTGTTTGAGCCCTTGGTATCAACTTCTCTTTTTTTCCCTCCCTCTCCACCCTTACACCTTCATGAACCCCCTGATAAATATTATTATTTTCTTTTAAAAATCTTTTTGGTGGGGCTTTTGCAGTGCTTATAGCAATCCAAAGTACATCCATTGTGTCAAACACATTTATACATATGTTGCCATCATCATTTTTGAAACATTCTGTTTCTATCTTAGTATAAGCTCCTCATTTTATTTTCCCTCTTTCCCCACTCTGCTTCCTTCATGAACCCTTGGTAATTTATGAATCAATATTATTATTTTTATGTCTTACAGTGATCTCTGTCTCCCTTTGCCCATATTATTGTTGTCTATACCCTGGGAAGGGGGGAATTATAGGTCAGTTCCCGACCTTCACCCCCCCCCCACACACACATCTATTCCTCATGCTATCTCTACTTCCATTTCTCTTCTTGAGAGGTTTATCTGCCATGGATTTCATGTGTCAAGAGCTCTTATCTGTACCAGTGTACATGCTCTAGTATAGCTAGAATAGTAAGGTCAAACTGGGGTCATAGTGGGGGAAGAAACGTTAAAGAACTAGAACAAGGTTTTATGTACTGGCGATGCTGTGCTGCACAGCAGTCTTTCCTTATAATTATTATGCAACAACACGGATGAAATTATTCTCTCTAAAATGTGTGTGTGTGGCTAGCCTAATTTTGAGGTTTACGAGATTCAAGTTTTCATTCTTTTGGAGTTGTAAATAAATAAATAAATCATCCAAAGAACATCTGAAAGATAGAAATGAGGGTGAGATAAACTTGGCTGGGGGTGGGGAATGTGTTTAGAGAGAAGAGATGTGGTCAATCAAATAAGGTTGGTATAGATATGCTGATCTACCACTCATCTGTCATTTTGTCATCCACTAGCAACTTGTGTGTTGCTAAGATACCAGAAGTTATGCCACCAGTATTTCAATACCAGTAGGACTATCCATGCTGGACAAGTTTCAGGGGAACTTCGAATCTATGGCATTCCAGGAAGAAAGGCCTAGTAATTTATGTTGGAGAATTAGCCAATGTAAACCTTAGGTATCACTACAAGGCATCCTTTGGTTTGCTTGCTTAGGATACAAGATCAGGCCAGACAGATTCAGATACACTGTCAGCCTAGAGGAGAAGATCGTGTCAGGAGAGGGTGAGGGTCGTCCCTGGCAGACCCTCACAGCATAACAGATGGGCACAACTGCAGCAGTAATGGACTCAAATATGCTGTCCGTCATGAGGATGACGCAGCATCAGCCATGCTCTGTTGAACATTAGTTGCCATGAGTCAGAACGGACTTTACGGCATCTACCTAGCTAGATATGCTAATATACAATATTTTCATATGTTGAATTATGTATAATTCAAGAGATGCATAGATCATATATAATGAATCAATGAATCACAAACCAAATTGACTGCCATAAAGTCCATTCTGACTTATAGCCATTCTTCAGGACACAGTAGAACTGCTTTGTTGTTGCTTGTTTGATCCCAAGGCATCACTGCCCTCTGTTGGTGGGAGTAGGAGGCCCAGCCTTTGCTCCTCTGGAGCCGCTGCTGGAATTGAACCTCCATCCCAGTGGGCCGCAGTCCCGCGCACAACCACTACGCCCCGGGACTGAGCCCGAGGCTGTAAATCTTCACAGGAATAGTAAGCCTTGTCCTTCTCCCACAGAGTACCTGGCGTGTTTGAACTGCTGAACTTTCGGTTTGCAGCTCAACGCATAACTCACGACAGCACCACAGACCACAGATCTCGCTTGCAACATTTTATTCCTTATATGCTATTGGACTTGGAGTTGTTTTCTAAATTTATTTTCCCGCATATTCATTGTGAGTGTATAGAAATCCAACCAAAAGTCGTTTACACTGTTCCTTGCCACTTTGCTGAATTCTTTATTTAGCTCTTATACTTGTGGGGTTTTTTTTTTGTGGGCACACTGCCTCTGGTGGTCGTGGGTGCTCTCCAGCTGCTGCTGGATTTGAACCGCCAAGCCCGCGGGCTGCAGTTCCGAACTCAACCACTTACGCCACCGGGGCTCAGCCCATTCTTGTGGGGTTTTAATTGGGCTTTCCTATAGAGTAGCATGTCACCCAGCCTATGCAGTTTTTTTTGTATTCTTGTTGATGTACAGATGGGGTTATGGAAAGATTCTTAGTTATTATGATTAGTGTAGCATCATTTTCAGAACACTAAGGAAAAGGCAAATAAACTTTTAATTTTGCCATTTACTGATTGGACATTTTCCTCATCTTTTACTACATACATGGCCTTTTCTTTTCCTCTCTCTCTCTCTCTCTCTCTGGGTTTGCACACCTAGAACCTCTCTATGCTAAAGGGCTTTATTCCGTGGTATTTAGGACACTTCCTACCATGAGACATGCTGACAGAGGAACTTTCTGATTGCCAGGTGTTACACGTATTAGCAAGAACTTGACCTGGTCTTCCTGGTGAATGAGAACCACGTACATCAGGCACGTGGCCAATTTTCTCTCCACCCCGAAAGTAGTAATATTTAAGGGAAAAAATCCCAGGTGATTAAGTAATATTTATTTAAATAAATACATTTTAAAAAACCGTTTAGAGCAATCTATAACTTGGATGCTTCTGGTAGATCAACTTGATGGTACATCACTTTTTTTACTTTAAAGTTTTTTGCCTTTCTCATTTATCAAAAAATGATAAAAAATTATTAAATGCTTTAGTTTGCTTCCATCTTATATACTGGCTTTCCAAAGTAGTACCACGTTTTCCCTCAAAGATCATGATTTGGAGTACCTCTTTTCTCTTAAAACTACATGGCAGAGAGACTGGAGTAGAAACATTTTTGCTGTTGTTGTGGTTAATCAGTTCTGACACATGGCAAACCCACGAACGACAGAACAAAACACTGCCCAGTCCTGCATTAGCCTCACGATTGCTATTTTCAAATCCATCGTAGCAGTCACTGTGTTGATCTTTTCTAGTGAGGGTCTTTCTCTTTTTTGCTGCCTGGCTACTAAACAGGATGCAGATTCTTCTTTAGTTTGCAAAATAAAAATAACTGAGAGTGGTACACTGGTACAGGTGGGAACTGGGAATATGGAGAACCCAGGACAGACAAACCCCTCAGGACCAGTGGTGACAGTGGAGTTACTGGATGAGTGGAGGGAAGGTAAGGTAGAGAGAGGGAGCCAACTACAGGGATCTACACATCACCACCTATCTGGAGGATGGACATCGGAGGAGTGGGCAAGGGGAGACATCAGGCAATGTAAGATATGATAAAACAATAATAATTTATAAAGTATTGAGGGTTGGTGGGGGAGGAGGGAGGAGGGAGGGTGGGGAAAGGATGAAAAGCTGATTATCAAGAACTCAAGTGGAAAAGCAGATATTTGTAGAATGATGAGGGCAACAGGTGTGCAAAGATGCTTGGCACAGTATATGTATGTATGTATTGTTATAAGCTATGCATGAACCCCCAATAAAATGATTAAAATAATTATAAAATTAGAACACACCCATCCAGAATCAATTGTCTTTCATAAAAATATGACTTAAAATAGAACTTTTAAAGCACATACTATCAGAGGCCTAAAGTATTTAATACATCTTCACTAGTTGGGCAATCTGTTTTAAAATATTCTATTGAGTTTTGGGTGAAAGTTCAGAAAACAAATTAGATTTTCACTGAACAATTTCTATAGATTTTGTTCAGTGAAATTGGTTACATTTTCTATGTTTCTATGTTCTAAGCATTTTTATTACTTTCCTTTTAGTTGTTTTGTTTCCATTATTCTTGCTCTTCTGTCTCCTGTCTCCACCCCCTGAGGATCTCAAGAACTTCTCATCCTTGCTTTGGGGTAAATTTTGGGTAGTCTCAGATGGATGATTAAAAACAAAACTAAACCCCAAACAAAACAAACAAACTTCAGTAGGTTATATTATTTGTTTTATGAGATAATTTGTTATTTAGCTGGAAGATGACCTCTGGCATTAATTTCAGTTCAAAGTTTATAGGGTATCATAAGGAAATTGTCTTGAGGTTTGCTCAGATCTTAGTCAGTCCAGGAAGTCTGACCTTTTTCTTGTTATGCAATGTCTTCCCTTTTAAAAAGCCAATTTTTTTTGGGGGGGGGGGCATCACTGCTGTCCGGCGGTGGGAGTAGGAGGCCCAGCCCCACTGCTGGAATTGAATCTCCGTCCCAGTGGGCCGCAGTCCCGCGCACAACCACTATGCCACCGGGGCTTAGCCCTAAAAAGCCAATTTTATTGGCACTTCTTCATACATATTATAGAATTCAATAGTTCAACCATTTCAAGAAGAGCTATACAATCATTCCCACAATTTTAGAGCATCTTATTCCTCCTGGTAACACTCATTGTTATTAGTCTAATTAGCATTTCAAAAAATTACAGCAAAAACTATACAAAACAGAACATTTTCCAATTCAGCAACTTCCACATGTATAACTCAGGGCCATTGATTATGCATTTCAGGTTGTACGGTCACTGATATCGTTTTCCAAATTATTCCACCACCATTAACATGAATTCAATGGCTCCTAAGCAAAAGCTCTTCCTCCTTCACTTATGGTAAGCACTGGTCACATAACATGCCCTTCCCTAGTTAAGTCGCTTTTAAAAAAGTTGTGTATACATCATCACAGTCAGTTCTAGCGCTCCCTGTCTGCTCTCACATTCACTGCTTGCTCCCCAACTCCCTTACCCCCCTGCCCTCATCTCCACCAGCCATTGCATCCATTGTTGTCTCTAGGTACCCACTCCTTCTGCGCTTCACAAACTGGGAAATCCAACACAACAAAGACAGAATGGAACAGAAAGAAAATAGCAACAATATAAGGATAAAAATGAAGAATAAGAAATAAAAGACCACCAACAGTATTTCTTAAAGCCAGAGATAAAGTTTCTATCATGGAACAAGTGAGAAATATTTAAGCCACAGGTACATTCAGGTTGGGTCAAGAAGAAGGTCAACTGACCAAGGGTCATATTATATGGTGGTTTGGTCCACCAAGATCAAGTTTTTTTTTTTTTTTTTTTTTTTGTGCATCACTGCTCTCTGGTGGTGGGAGTAGGAGGCCCAGCCCCACTGCTGGAATTGAACCTCCATCCCAGTGGGCCACAGTCCTGTGCACAACCACTACGCCACCAGGGCTCAGCCCAAGATCAAGTTTACCATAAACTCTGATATTAAAGCTGTTTGAATCCCAAGTGGATCTGCCAGAGGCTTAATCTGACTAGATACTCTGCAGATGGATTTTGGAGTCCCACTGTTCTTCATACCCTTCTACAAAAAGGGTGTTCACAATTTAAGCTCTTATCCTTTTCCCATTATCATTTTGAAATTTTTTTCCTCATAATTATTTGATCACATAGGTTGGTGTACTTCTTCTATGGAGACTTAGTTGATGGACTTAGCCTCACTTAGATAACTGCTTGCTTGAATACAAGCCTTTAAGTACACCTGGTTCTTCAGGTCTTTGGATGGATGACTCTGGTTTATGTACGTAATTGGCCCTGTATGCGGATTTTTTCTTTGTGCTTTTGATTTTCTTTCCTTTTACTTCAGAGATGTCAGGCATCAAAGTCCCAGAACAAAAGATCATATTACTATGAATGAGGGGCAGTGCAGAATAGAGACTCAAAGCCCATCTGTACCAAAGGGTCATAGGGAGGAGATAAACCTGTCAGGGTACAATGTAGCAATGATAAAACATAAAAATTTCCTCTACTTCTTTAATGCTCCCCCCCACTATCGTGACCCCTATTCTACCTTACAAATCTGGCTAGAACAGAGCATGTATGCAAACACAGGGAATCTAGGACAGATAAACGCCTAAGGACCAATACTGAGAGTAGTAATACCAGGAGGGGAAGGGGATGGTGGAGATAGTGGGAACCAATTACTGATAGGAGGATGGGGGACATGAGTTAGTATAAGACATGAGATAATAATAATAAATTATAAATTATCAAGGGTTCATGAGGGAGGGAGTGTGGGGAAGGAGGGAAAACTGAGAAGCTGATAGCAAGGGCTCAAGTAGAAAGAAAATGTTTTGAGAAAGATGGTGGCAACAAATGTACAAATGTGCTTGACAGTATGGATATATGTATGGGTTGTAATAAGTTGTAGGAGTCCCCAATAAAGTATTTTTTTAATCCTTGAGAAAATTCCATTATATTTTAATCCCATGATTTTATGATTAAAAATATCCTCATCATTGTATGAGAGTACAATAGTCGTTGGATTTTTGTGACATCAGTTTAATATGATCGCTTCCTCAGCTTCTTAGAATGAGTTGTATTTTCTTGGTCTAGGGCTTCAAGAGGTGAAGAGTACTGAGAATTGAGGCAGACAGATTCTCCGAAGCATTTAGCCTAACGGCCCCAGGGAGCGATATTGCGACTACATTAATTAGTTCATGGAACATCCCTTTGGGCTAGTTTAGCAGGATTATCTCCACTTTTACAGATCAAGAAAATGAGGTCTGCACCATTGAATTGGCTCACATAATTTTCTTTTGCATTAAGTCCTTAAGGTGAGCATTTCAGACATGTTCAGGATGTTACACAGTTTTTAAACTCTGATTTTAATACTCCAAATGTACATTTTTTGTTTTTTGTGGCATCACTGCAAATATACATTTTAAAGAGGCAATTCCATTACTATTGAGCTTGTTTTTTATTAACATAGAAATTCCTATTCCTTTAACTTAAGGGTTAACCCAGCTACGACACTGCTCACCTAGAGAGACCTTGTGTAGTCAAGACATTGTCTTGAGGAGTTTGTGAATTTGAGTTAAGTGAGTTAAATGAGTTAAATCCAAATTGACTTACTTGAATTTATGAGGTTCATATGCAGAAATTTTATTCTTGCATAGTTCTCTATAGCATGAGCAATTGTATAACTGCCTGTATTATGAGTAAAAAAGATGTAGGTTTCATCTTTTTATATTAGAAGCAGTATATGATATGTATTCCAAGACCTGCACTACTGCCTGGCTTACCCTATTCTGCCATGGTTAATTCAACTTCATTTTTGAAACACTAGAAAAAATACTAGCCAAGTATTTTAGTAATCTTTGCATCCATCCATCCATCCATCCATCCATCCGTGTAATCTTCAGTCAGAGGGTAGAAATATCTATGTATGTTCTCAGCTTCTCCAGCAGTATTTATTTACTGACTCACCAGGCCAATCAACTCAATATTCAGATATGGATCTTACAAGGGAATGCTGAACCAGGTGCAAACTCAAGGCAAGAGGTCAGTCATCAGCCTTTCCTCTTTTTACTTAATAATGGTTCCTCCATTAGTGGATAAAGTTAGCTAAGATCATTAATATTTGAACTTTTTTCATCTTTTCACTATTGTAGAGGAGCGCTGGTGACATAGGCGGCTATGTGCACTGACTTGCTAGCCTCAAGGTCAACAGTAAATCCCCTAGCCTTTCTGAGGGAGAACAATGAGGCTGTCTACTCTCCGGTAAAGATTTCTGAGAATGTCTTTATTTTCCCCTAGTATTTGAGGGATATTTTTGTCGGATGTAAGTTTCTTGGTGGGCAGTTTTTTCTTTTGAGGTTTTCTATGTATTGTTCCATTGGCTTCTTGCCTGCATGTTATCTATTGAGCAATCGAATTTATTCTTATTGATTTGCCTTTATCGGTGATTACCAATACTGCCCCCCCCCCGAGTTTCTCTTAGGATTATTTCCTTTTCTTTGATTTTAGAACATTTGCCAGTGATATGTCATGATGGTCTTCTTTAGGAGTCATTGGTGTTTGTTTCCCTATCCTTCCTCCCTCCCTTCATAATTGCCTCTCTCTTCCATCTCTCCAACCTAACTCCTTCCCTGGCCTCCTACTAGTCTTCAAAATCTTATCCTTTCGTGTGAAAACTAATTTTCTAAATGATCGTTTATAATGATGGTGCCATAAAATATTTATCTTTATGAAAATAACTTTGCTAGCCATATGTTCTCTAATTTTGTCCACATCTTATAGTGTTTAGCAGACTCATTGTTTTCTAATGGCACATAATATCCCGTTGTATGAATATACCATTGCTTGTTTATGTGTTCTTCTATAGTCAGGTTGTCGTGTGCTTCCATCTTTTTGCTATCATAGAAATTGTTGTAATAAACATCAATGTTCATATGACTGCGTTTTGTTCTTTTTTTTTTAGGGTATAAGAAGAGAGATGATGATATAATAAATATTTATATTTGCTTTTGTTTCAGGAATTGCCATCATGATTTCTATAGTGGTTGTACAATTCTACAATTCAACCAGCAATACATGAAATTCCAATTTATTAATATTTTCTCCAGTGTTAAATGTTTTTTGATTTTGAAGAGTATCTGTGTGAAGTGGTATTTCATTGTTGTCTTAATTTTTACTACTCTTACAGCTAATAAAGATGAACATTTCTTCATATGATTGTTGGCCACCTGGACACCATCTTCAGTAAATTGTCTTTTTGTGTCATGTATTCATTTTTTGATTGGGTGATTTGTATTTTTCTTATTAAGGTGTTGCAGTTTCCAATTGATTTTTTGAAATTAGCCTTTTATCTGATATGTCTTTGCCAAGTATGTATCCCCAATCTGTGTGTTCTCTTTTTACTCCTTCAGAGTATTTTCATGTAGGTAAATGTCATATTTTTAGATGGTTCAGTCCTCTTTTTTGTCTCCTATAGTGTAGGCATTTTAATGTTTGCTAGTGTATTTATGCCTTGTATTGTGGCCTTTAATTTTGTCCCTATTTTTTTGTTAATGTCATTTATGGTTTTAGGGTTTATATTTAGGTCTTTCATCCATCTTGAGTTCATTTTTGTACATGGTGTGAGGCATGGGCACTCTTTCTTTTGCAGGTGAAGATCATATTTTTCAGCACCAAGCATTGAAAAGGTTACCTTTAGGTTCTCCACCTAAAGTGTTTTAGTCCTTTAGGTGTCTATAGGTATTTGGTCATATTTCTGAGTTCTCAACTCTAATCCATTGGTCTTTATGTCTATTGTTATACCAGTAGTAAGCTGTTTAGATTACTGTGGCTATATAATAGTTTGTAAAGTATGGGATTGAGGGCTGAGTCCCGGTGGCTTAGTGGTTGTGCGCGGAACTGCGGCCCACTGGGATGGAGGTTCAATTCCAGCTCCACAGGAGCAAAGGCTGGGCCTCTTACTCCCACCATCAGAGGGTAGTGAGGCCCAAAAAACCAAAAACAAAAAAGTTTGGGATTGAAAGACCTCCTTCTTAATTTATTGTTTTTAAAACTAATATTTTGTTTACCTTGGGTTTCTCTCACTTCCATGTAAAGTTGGTAATTAGGCTTTCCATTTCTCTGAAGAATTGTGCTGGGATTTGGATTGACATTGCATTCAATTTTTGAAATTAAATTGTTTTGGGTTATATTGTCATTTTCACTTTATTTAGTCTTTCTCTCCAGGGGAATGGGTCATTTGTGAAGGCTCTTTTAGGTTTTTTTAAAAAAAAATAAGTACTTTATAGTTATTTTTGCATAATTTTTTTATTTCTCTACTAAGAAACAAATTTTCTAGATATTTTAACTTCTGGATAGCTATTGTAACATTCTTTTTAATTCCCTTTTTGGTTCCATCTTCTTTAATATACAAGAATACAACTGTATTATTGCCTGCTGCATTGCCAAGTATTTCAATTAGTTCTGACATTCTTGTAACGGAGTCTTTGGGGTTTTAGGCAACTTATGAGTATAAGTTGTCTGCAAATAAAGTGAGTTGTGTTCCTTTTGTGCCAATGTGGAAGCCTTTAATATCGTCTTGATATGCAATGGCTCTGGCTAAGACTTCCAGGACCATATTAAATGCAAGTAGTGATAAAGGGACAAACTATCTGGTTCCAGTTTAGAGGGGCATTTGCTTTCAATTTCTGTCCATTAAGTTAGATGCTAGCCATTGGATTTGCATACATGGTCTTATTATGTTTAAGGATTTTTCCATTCTATTCCTATTTTGTTAAAAAATTTAAACTCAAGAATGGATGCTGAATTTTATCCAATGCCTTTTCTGCATCAATTGATATGATCATATGGTTTTATCCATTATTTTGCTTATGTGGTGTATTACATTGTTTATTTCCCTAATTTTGAAGCATCCTTGTATATCTGAATACCACCTGATCATGCTGTACTATTTTTTTGATGCAGAAATGTTATCTATGATTCTTTATTTTGGTTCTTATATATCTGTTTCATTTTATACATTACTTAAGAAGATTTCTTTTTCTTCATAATAATGGCTTTTAGGACCATTTTGAAGTTGCTGTCTATTGTTGCTGATTCTCTGTCCAAAGAACTTTTTTAGTATTTTAGTATTGGGGGGGCTTAAGGGTCGCTTTTTATAAGAAATTCCTCAAGTTTTTTCTCTCTCTCACGTTTGAGTGATAATTTTGATGGATGTAAGATTCTTGGTTTGGAAGTATTTTTATTGAAATGATTTGGATATATATCAATTTAATTGATTCTTGGTAGCATGGTTTTCATAGAAAATCTGCACTTTAAATTCTGTCAAGTTTCCTCCTCCTGTTTTAAGCAGCTTGAAGTTCATGCTTGTGAACTCTGTCATGTGAATATTTAATGTCTTATCTTCTTCTAAGATATCTGCTGAGTCTGTTTCTGCATGTAGGCAACTCATTTGCACTATCTTTTCTTGTTTACACAGATGCGTTGAAACTGGCTATTGTTTTTCTATCTGTTTGTTGTTCAGGTGTCAATAGAATGAATTGTATTCTCTGTGCACTTGCGTTAATGCCTCAAGATTCAAGGTGCCTGGATCAAGTGGCTATAGCCTAATCCAAACAGGGGTTAGTGACAGTAAAAGGTCAGACACTACCCCCTATCAAGGTCATGGTCTGGAGGTTGGCTCTTCCATTTGTAATAAGATGTAGGGCCAAGATCAAAACAGCTGTCCTGAAGGGAGAGAGAAAGCAATATTTAAGATGCTTTTCCCATCCACACGAGATTTCTTTTCTGAATTAGAATATCAGAGAAGGGCCCAAGGCTTCTTTAAATAAACTGCCTCTGACCCTGAGCAGATAAGTGGATTTCAAGTTCTCCTGCTCTAATTTTTCCAGCACTGGTTTAACCAAATCCTCCCTTCTGGGATGCAACTCACTCACTCTCATGAGGTATGGACTGAGTGTGCACTCTCCCAGAAGGGATGGTGCCAAAGGAGTGCCACAAACCTTTGGGATTGGGTTGAGTCTCAAGCCTTTGGTGGGTGTGGGAATCAAGTAGTCAGCTTTGCTTCTCCTTTTCCGCCATGGTGTGTCCTCCCAAACCCCTGAGGGATGTGTTGCTTGGGGGCCAAGTGGTTATGATGAGTGAGTTGTCAGCTCACCTTTTCACCTTTGCCTCTTCCTGAAGTCAAGAACATAAGCACTGGGGAAGGGGCCTCTCAGGGTTCAGGTGGGTATGAGGAGCAAGCCATGAGTCAAACATTTTACCTCTTCCAATGCTACAGATTGAAGCACTATGGTAGGGGCCACTCAGGGCTCTCAGAATGGAGAGAAAGCTATCAGGTCATCTTTTCTGCTCTGATACTGTAGGACCAACAAGCATGCAGGACCAATCAGTGGGTGGCATCTGGCAGGAGCAGTCAAGCATCTGCTTGCTTTGGGGGGCTTCTTGCATCTGTATCCCCCCTCTGAATTTCCAAGCAATGTCTGGCTCAGACCTCTGCTCTTTTGGGAATGTTCCGAACTTATGTTTGATTTCTACTCTTAAAAAACTTTATTCAGAGAGGGTAATTAAAGAACCAGTTTCTCTTGCAAAACCCTAAATGAGAATACTATATTCCTTCCACCCTATAGCCCTGATATCACTCCATCAGACTTGATTCATTTTGTAATCAAAACTCAAAGAACATTAAGACACACACACAATTTGAGCCTCTTGAGAATGCTAAAACTGTCAGTTTGACATATAAATTTAATAGTCCAGGATTCTTTGGAGCACTATTAGAGAGATGGAAACACCACTTTCATAATTGTATAGGCCTAGATAGGGGATAAATAGTAGCTTCACATTTTGTTATTTTGTTTAATAAATGTTACTATGATTTTGTAGCTATGCTTTTTGACTTACTCTAGTTTATTACATACCCTGCCTATATAAAAAGGTGATTAAACTCTTGAATTGCATATGTGAATTATGTGCCAATAAAACTGTTAAAAGTAAATAAAATGAGAGATATAAATAATATGAAGGATAAAATGATCTTTTGTTTTCACATTCAAAAATTGATTGATTGATGTTTTAAAAAGTTTAAATATTATTTCTTTTGGGCTTTCAATAAATTTTCTGCATAACTAGCAGGCACGACTGATGATTATAGTAGGCCCTTGAGAGTCATAGGAAAATTCATCCCATTTCCCCCCCCCCCCCCAAATATTGCTTAACTGACAGAAGAAACATTTCATAAGTAATGAAGATCTCTAAAATTACTCGCAAAGGGCATCATGATCAGCTGGAGGTTTCTAGATGTGGGTTTGCTAGCGACTCTGTCTCTTCATCAATATGACCTTAGGCAAGCTCATTCAGGACTATAATAATAGTACAGACTTCATGGCATTGCTTTGATGATTAAGTCACTGATATGTAATATGTGTGCGTGCCTGAAAGAACAGTGCAAGGCTATTTTTACTATCAAGTCTCTTCCCTTTCAACCAGTTTTCCTTTCGAATCAAGAAAAGAGATGGGAAAGAAGAAGCCATCGCTGTGCTGTATGCCAAAGGCTAAAGAAGAATGAGGAGGAGAGAACTGGCAGCCCTTGGACTGGGCCCTGTTGAGCAAATTGAATTTCAGCAGGTGGAGAAATGGAAAAGGCATTTTAAGCAGAAGGGAAAAGATGATTGAGAGTTGGCAGGGTTTGCTTTGCGACTGGAGAGGAGTTCACTGGTTGGACAACTGTGCACAACTACAGATTGGGTGGCAGTAGTGTTGGCTGCAGAGGAAGGAACCAAGTAACCCATAGCTGATCATGTAGGTTCTTGTACACCATTCTGAAAGACACAACCTAAGCTTTCAGTAGTGCAGGTGGGAACCAGGTAGCAGGATACTGAGTGTAAGGGAAGAAGTAGGAATATGAATAAAGGAGAGAAGAGCTAGGGAGAGGTGCTTCTTCTGAAACAAGTGGAGGAGAACGGTAATGATGATATGAATGGGCTGGATTGTGGCGGGAAAGGAGCTTGAAGGGCTTTGTGGCTCTTGATTTCTATTTTCCTGAAGTTTGTTGAGCACGAGCACATCAGGAGAGAAATTTAGGGGTGAGGATGAGAGATAAGGAGTTGATATCTTCTATGGAGAGCGGTCACTCTACTTGACCTGGACTCGGGAGGAACAGTTGAGTGACTGACCAGCACTGAAGTACAGCTGATGCCCAAGCCCTTGTTCAGGCCTCTCCATGTGGTTCTCCCCAGCAGCAGTGTGGGCTCCAGAACCAAATGAAGAGGAAGCGGCCCTCCAGGCTGATGCAAAGGTTATAGGGACCAAGGTTTCTGGTGGGCATGGATAGATTGGGGGGAAGTGAAACCAAGACAAACTGACCTTTGAGTCTCGGGAGAGTAGGGTGTGGTCCAGGCCTTGGTGGTGACAATAGAAAACAGATGGTGCTAGACTGGAGAAACAAATCCAGAGACACTCATATGTGTAAGAGAGAACTTAATATCAAAGCATGATCGTACATTAAGAAAACATCCCAACCCAATCCAGATCAAGTCCATGAGTCCCTATTGCCCGATATGTCAATGCTAGCCCATAAATTCCTCTTTAGATTCATGCAGCCATGCAATGATGCTGAATGCTAGAAGACCAAAGGCTACTGTGATCCAGTCTTACGGATCCAGTGGTGGTGGAAGCATCTCAGTGCCGGTGTGGTGGCTCCTTCAGCTCCAGGACTCCATATGTATCAGTTTAGCTCCAGCTGGCTGGCTGGTCAGCAGGAAAACGTAGCAGAGATTCTGTGTGTCTCGCCTCCAGAGAACTATTTATTTCCATAACACCTCCAGATGAGGTCATCAAGCTGAGACCTGATTGACAGGCTAGTCTCCACCCCTTCACTATTATCGTCTCAACTTGACACCAGAGTATGTTACTACCACACAGGTGTGATGAGGGTGGGAGAGGAGACAAACACAGTATGCTATGACTAGATGCAGAGAGGGTGTTTCAGGGCTCAAGGCCTTATGAGATTATTTTATTTTTCTTTTATAGAAAACATTGCTTAAAAGTTGACTTAAGCTGTTTCCTTTGTTTGTTCAGATCATGAGCTGTATGTCCAGAGCTTAAGTGAATTTTTACTCTTCTTCTCTTCAGAGCTCTATCAAGGGCACGCAATATTGATAGAAAGTGAACTGAAAGTTTGACATAAGTGAAGCAGGTGGGGAGTGAAGGTGGGAAGGTTTTAACAAAGACAAGCAGGACTCAGCTGGTTCTCTGGAAACCTGTACCTTTTCTGATTGCAGAAGAAAATAATAAAAACAGCAACAACAACAAAAAGACACCACACAAACAGAACCAACAGCCACTGACATAAGCTTAACAGCTTATCTTCCTTCTCTTTGCTTTTATAGGTGAAACCTGTAATCCACAGCAAGATCACCGTGTCAGCTCGCTTTAGAAAACCACTCCAGGAACCCTGCACTATCTTGTAAGTGAGAGTCTTTTGGATTTGCAGCTGAAATGGTCTGGGATTTGTTTGGCTGTTTGAAAGGCATAATGACTTCAAATGGCTTGGCTCATGGGCTTTGACTTTGCTTTCTCCCCTCCCAGCTTGATTGCAAATGGAGATCTCTTAAACCCAGCTTCTCGTCTCCTCATCCCAAGAAAAGCCTTGAATCAGTGGGATCATGTACTACAAATGGTCACGGAAAAAATAACCCTGAGGAGTGGAGCTGTCCATAGGTACCTCAAACGAATCTTGCAAGTGGTTGATTTTTGAAATGATTGATATTTCTGGGAAGTGCTGAAGTCACTCTTCCTATTCATTCTGCCCTATCAATTATGCTGTATGCTTAATTGTTTGCCTCAGTTTCCTTATCTGTAAAATAGTATCTGTCTTATAGGGTTTGTATTAGTCTGGGTAGACTAGAGGAACAAATTTCATAGACATGCATATGGATGTAAGGAAAAGGTTTATATGCAAAAGGAATGGAACACGGAGAAAGCATCCCAACCCAGTTCAGTTCAAAGTCATAAGTCCGAAAGCAGCCCATATGACTGATATTAGTCTATAATGTCTCCTTCCAACTCACGAAGTCACAGGTCAGTGGGTGCAGAATTCCGGCGCTGGCAGGGGTCTCCCCATGACTCCTTACTTCCAGGGTTCAGGGTTCATCAACAGCACCCAGTGGTGACAGAAGCAACTCATCACTGGCAGGGCTCTCCACATGGCCTCTCCAGCTTCAGAGGTCTGGCTCCATCAGGGTTTAGCCGTGTGGCTTTTCCTCCAGCTCCTCAGATGCTGCCATCTTGTCTTGTCCGTGATTCATCATCTCTGAGACTAATTCCCAACAACTGGGGAAGACAGCTTCTCATCTTCACGAGGGAAATATCATGAGATTTCCCAGATTTATCAAGAGAAAGCGATGCCCACACAGAGGCCTCATTGGCTATTCAATGGCTGGCTCCAGATTAACAGGCTAGACTCCACCCCTACATCTCAATCATGAAATTAACATAAGTACATGACTGCCACAGGGTCGTTTAAGGGCTTAAAGGGTCTTGGACACAAAGTAGCGGCACATCACAAATAACACAAGCTCTTTATTTTTAAAATTCTTTTGATTTAGAGCAAAAGGGCAAGAATCAATTTATTTTTTTTTAGTTGAGAATATAAATTTTTTGAGAATGCCAACTTTTTGAATCATATGAGAAAATATTTATGATTTTTTGATGGTCCACACTATTTATGTGGGGTTAAAAGAGAAAAAAAGTCAGTGTTAGTGGATTGAAGGATGGTGCTTAAATTTATAAATTTTAGGAGAGGTCATTATATTGTGATACCTAAATCTAAGTATTCAAAAGCATTTTTGCCTGGTTCTAGAACTTAAGAAAATATTAAAATACAGCCTTTTAATTGTGAGGATTGCAGCTCTTTATAGAATTGCTTCTGGATGGGGGCTGGTGAATTTTATTTTTCTTTAGGCGGGAAAGTCCACTCTCAGTGATTCGATTCCAACTGATCCTGACCCGATAGTCGAGAGTCGACTTGTCCCTTTGGATTTTTGAGACTAGAACCCCTTAGGGGGGCACAAAGCCTTGTCTTTCTCCCAAGAGTGATTTGTGGGTTCAGATTTACTCATGTGTCTTCTGGTAGTTACTGAACGCTATCTCCACCCCAGTATTCCCATTGTATGTGTTTGGTAGGAGTACACTCTCACTTTGGGGGGGGGGGATCTCTGCACAGTACAGAGGAGCCCTGCAGTGCTGTTGGGTAATGTCGGACTGCTCACTGCAGGTCAAACCACCCGCTACTAGTTGGAATTGACTTCATGGCTACTGGTAGTGCCGATTTCCTCATGCACACATATATACAGTACTTCCAAACCATAAGCTGTTCTGAGGGAGGATGTTGAGCTTCCTACTCCTATAGTTACAGTCTGAGGGTGGGTTCTACCCTGTCCTATAGGGTTCCTATGAATCAGAATTGGCTCAATGACAGTAACATTGGTTTGGATATATATATATATATATGCATATATATATATGCTCATACATACATATCCACACAATCCATCCACACACCCATATAGACAGACACAGAAGTAAGTTCTCAAATAACTTTCATATTACATTTTTCAGTTAGTTACATGCATAGGCAAATTTTATATGTTCACATATATGAATATATGCAGTTTCATAGCCATGAGAATTTTAAATATAGTTAGCGGTCTTAACGGAGACTATTATTTGCAATGTGGTTAAACAAGCGCTGCAAAATTTCAAACATGACAAGACATCAATAAACAAAATTGCATTTCCAGACTCCTTCATCTTTGTCACCAATATTTTTTACGGCTTGTTACAAAAATGTTCTATGCATATGCATGTACATATTTTATTTCTTAAAGACTGAAATTGGGAAAGTTTTGTATGCACTTGCTTTTTCCCTGTAATAACAAATCCTAGAGATTTATCATAGCAAAATAGTTTATAGCATAATTATAATGACTACATACCATTATGCTTTGGGGGTATGCCCTAATTTATTTTAACAGTCTCCTCTTGCTAGAAATTTAGGACATTCACAATCTTTTCCTATTACATGAACATATTTGGGCAAACAAGCAGACTATCTTAGAAGGCTGTAGTCTAGCAATTGAATTGTTGTGCCAAGTGGTATAACCAAAATGAAATCCATTGTCAACTAGTTGGTTATGAAATCCATTGTCAACTAGTATGGTTTCTGAATCTATATATTTTATGGGAGCAGATAGCCTCATCTTTTTGGTAGTGATGTGCATGTGACAGGGAACTTCCAGAAGCTCAGTTTGGATTCAGAAGAGGATGTAGAACAAGGGATATCATTGCTGACATCTTAAATCCTTAGGGTTTGAGGTAGAGTTTACTAAAGTCTGCTGAACACTGCAATCCACCATAAGAAAAAAACAAATACACTTTTATAAGGTGAGCAAAGTATCTAATTAGACAATTCACAACAGATGGCATCCAAATGACTAACAAACACACGAGGAAATGATTGTAAATGTCCTAAATTTCTAGCAAGAGGAGACTATTAAAATAAATTAGGGCATACTCCCTATAATGGTATACAGTCATGAAAAATTATGATAGAAGCTATTTTGCTATGATAAATCTCTAGGATGTGTTATTTTAGTGTTATTCAGTGTGATTTTCACATCACATCCCTTTGGTGTGTGTGACCTTTGGAGTGTGTTGTGATCCTTGAAGATCTTCTGTTCAATGACCTGATATATGATGGCATATGGTCTGATTCTCCAGGGCTTGTACAAAACTCTGACCAATTATTAGGAGTATAATATCAGATATACTTCTGCCTTAGGGTCCTATAAAATACTACTAGTCAACTTTTTCCCACCTAGGAAGTTGGGTCTCCTTCATTTTTCTACCAACAAAAATGCACTTGTCTTCTCCCACCTGTGCGTGCTCCCTTTCTCTCCTCCTGACTTGATTTTCCCGTCAGTATCTTCATCACTCTGTAGAATCCCTGCCGGGTTGGGTTCGGGGGTGAGGGGGACCTCGTCGCACCTCTGCATGACACGTCATGCTCCCCTCACCCTCTCTTGAAAATCTGATCCGCTGACATGAGAAACCTTCCGCCAAAGTGGCCTTCAAGACCCAAGCATGGAACTGATGGTGCAGGCTCCAGGGAAACCAGCCAGGGTCTTCACTGAGCTCCTGTCTGACCAGGCCAGCAGACTGGAGAGTCTGGAAACCTCAGCCTGCTCTCAGGCTGCTGTTCTTCCAAACAGCAGTGGATTCCTGTAGTGTTTGTCCTTTGGTGACTGACTGATTACACTCAGTGTAAAGATTTCCAGATCTCTTCACCTCATGGAGTGCTTTCAGGGATGTATAGTATTCCACTGTGTGTAGATAACTGAGTTTTAAAAATCCGATCTTCTACTGATGGGGATTTCGGCTGTTTCCAACTTCTTGCTATTGTGAACTGTGCTACGTTGATCATGGGGCAGCAACCATTTGTTCGTGATCTGTATCTTACTTCTTTGGGGTATATACCCATTTCTCTGGCTAGTTGCTTTAGGGTTTACCCCGTTGCTTTTCGCGGTGGTTGTATGCATTCAGAAGCTCACTGGCAGTGTATAAGTGTTCTAATATCTCCATACCTCCTCCAACATTTATTATTCTCTGTTACTTTATTTTTAAAATTTGGTCATGTTTGTGGGTCGTGATATATCATATATCATTGCTGTTTTAATCTGCATTTCACAGATAGGTAGTCCATGGGAACATTTCCTCATGTGTTTGTTAGTCATTTGGATGCCGCCTGTTGTGAATTGTCTAATTAGGTCCTTTGCTCACCTTATAAGACGATATTTTTTTTTCCTATGGTGGTCAGTAGATTTCAGTGACTAGTCCTTTGTTCTTTATGTCATGATTAAATATCTTTTCTCAATCTGTGAGTTTTACTCATTTGATGAAATTCTTTGATGGACACAAGTGTTTATTTTTAAAAGGTCCCCTTCATTTAGCTGGTCTTCCACTGTGTGTATTTCCTTTGTTACATCTGATGGCCTGTGTATGCTCTAAATTGGGGCCCCTAGTTTTTTCTCAATGTTCTCATTGATGATCCTTATAGCTTTGGGTTTTACATTTAGGTTCTCTGATCCACCTTGAGTTCATTTTTGTGCATGGGGTGAGATATGTGTCCTGTTTTATTCTTCCACAGATCAATTTTTCCAGCAGCAGGTGTTGAAGAGGGCATCCCCTTCCCATTTAACTTGTACTTTTAAACTTGTACTTTTAAATTTGTTTTAAACCCGTGATCCTTCTGGATTTTATCTTGGCACTGGAAATAAAAGAAATCCTTAATAATTTTCTATACATTATGATCATGTCATCCAGTTTTGTCTTTTGATACACACACATGTAAATACACCCAATAGAGATACAGCTGATATTAAGCCTGTAAATATATACTTATATACACACATAAATATACACACACATTTATCCACTTAATTGCAAGCTTAGATACCCCTAGGTATTCTTATATTTATAAAAGCAGATTTATATATAGAAATGAAAAATATAAGTTCAAATAGTGAAATGAAAACACAGTGATAGAATCCTGAACCACTGGCATACCTATAAAAACTTAGTTCCTAAGGTAATGCCAGATCACACAGGTTGGTGTATTTCCTCTATGTGAACTTAGGTGATGCCTCTCTTAGATAGCTTCTTATTTTAAGACAAGCTTTTTTTTTTTTTTTGTGGGCATCACTGCCTCTGGTGGTCGTGGGCGCTACTCAGTGCCGGCTCCTGAGAGCCGCCGCTGGATTTGAACTGCCAAGTCATTACGCTACCAGGGCTCAGCCCAAGACAAGCCTTTAAGACCCCAGATACTCTTTTTTTTTTCTGCCAGCGGGGCACCATCTGGTTTTGTCACCACATTTTGCTATAGTGCCTATATCTTTTGCTGTTCTTTTCATGAGGGCTAGTATCCAATGGGGTCATGTCTTAAGACTTAGATTGTTTTCAGATTGGGACTAGAATTAAGTGTGACTCCTAAATCCATACATGCATCCATGGTTTATATTCACGTGTTGCAGTCTTCAGCCAGAATATACTTGTTTAATAGTTCACACTAGAGACATTATCATTTTATGATAGAGAACATTATAAGTCATCTCTCTGGAATATAAGGTAATTCTGTCAATTGTGTCATCAATTTAGCCAATGTTATAGAATTTGAAACTGGTGAGAAAAGGAAATTATACAAGTATAGTCTGGCTGAAGGGCACAATGCATGAATCCTTGACTTGTGCAGAATAAACTCTTCAGTGACTGGAGGCATTTGCACAAAACAATGGGAGTTCATGGTAGGGCAAAAATTTCAACAACACTCATGTGCAAAGGCAGGGTCATGCCTACCAGACTAATATAGGTCAAAAGAAATAAAGTTGGGGATTTTCTTTTTATTCCATTTGCCTTGAACTTTTTAAGCCCTGTTTTATTTTGTATTTCACAGCAAAGGAAAAAAGCAGTCCAACATGAGACATGTTGACTAAAATAAGCTAAAATCAGGAGTTAGAGTTTATTGAATAGCTTCTTCCCACCTGCAGAAGCAACTGCAGTTCAGTGTTGACTATTTCCAGAATGGATGGTTATGTTGCCTTCTAATTTCCAGCTGTAAAAGTTATCCACTGATTCTGACCTTGCTATGTTGAATGTAAGTGAAAGATGAAGATTATCTGGGTCTGAATCTTAAGCAATAGTTCTCAACCACTGGACCAGGCAGTTGGTAGGAACTACTAAAATGCTGCATATTCTACAGTGCACAGGGCAGCCTCCCTACATCCTTCCATTTGTAGGGCCAGTGTTTCAAAATCTTTGCTTAGATCAAGGCAGGAAAAAATGGAAATCTAGGTTTAGTATTGATATTTCTCATATGTAGAATAAAAACACAACATTATAAGAAGGACTTCAAAAAAGGAAAGAGAAGAAGGAATAGGTCAACATCAGTAATAAGGATACCTCATAGACCAATGGGTAAAGTGTTGACTGCTATCTTCATGGTTGGTAGTTCAAGTCTATCTTTTACTCTCTTGGACAAAGATGAGGCTGTGTGCCCCTTGAAGATTTAAAAATCCTAGAAAATTCTATGTAGGGTCGCTATGAATTTGAATTGACAGATTTGTTGTTGTTCCTTTTTCTTTTAAAAAAAAATCTAAGTAACTCCAGGTACATTTCAGGAAATTGAAAGCAGGGTATTCTTTTTATCCTTCTTTCTGACAGAAGATTTGGCCATGTGTATAGTCAGCTGACAAGGCAACACAAAAAGAACCAAATTCATTATTGTTGAGCTGATCTTGACTCAGAGAACTTCTGGGACAGAGTACAGCTGCACCTTTGCGTTTCAATCTTTACAGAATAAAACCGTTTTCTCCCCTGGAGCTGCTGTGGAATCTCACTTGCTGACCTTGTCCATAGCCCAAGAGGCCATCAGGGCTCCCGAACATGCTGAGTGATGTCACTCGCATTTAGAGTTGTCATGTGAGAAGTTGGAGAACTTTATTTTTGTGATTTCCTTGAAACCTTTCCAGTTACTCTGATTTATAACCTTCAAAAATATGCCTAGGCTCAGTTTATTTAGTTCTCACAGTCTGTTTTTCTGTATTTTTTAAAGGCTGGGTGGACACTTTCACTTGTGCAGTAAAACTATCCCCGAATCCCTGTTCTTTTGAATAAGTTACATATTAATTGTAGCTTGGATTATCAGTTTTACAGTCAAAGGAGGTTCTTGTGAAATTCCTTGGTGCTGAGGCGATGTGATGTCCAATCTCTTGCCCAGGAAAGAGGTCAATGAGAGAAGTGTGACTGCACAGCCGTTCCGCATCACAAATGCTTGCCATGGTTTCTTTTTCTGCCTGCCCTCTCACCTCCTTTCTTCTGACCCAGATCTGTCTCTGTTGGTGTAACGCTTTTCCTGGTAACTATTTTTGGACCAAATATGGCTAGAGGCTTCGTTTGCCTGCCAAGTACACAACAACTATAAATTGCATAAGTACTCACAAAATACAAATAGAAGGATCAATTTTTAAGGGACATAGACTTTATTCGAAGCATCACAATTTGCACAGGTCTCGCTGAGACCTTCCTGTGGCAGTAGTAGGGGATCCTCATGTTACATTCTCAGACTCCTCGGGATTAAAACATTGGCATTTGTTTGAATGCAATGACATCGAGATATTTGTAAGTCAATAATTAGAACAGTAATGAGTGAACCAAATGAAGGAAGGACAGAATGTTTTTTAAATTTACTTTGCCATTTTAAGTAAGTCTTTGAATGCTTGTTAAGATTCTAATCGTTGGCATTAATATTTTGACAGACTTTACACTTTAGAAGGAAAACTTGTTGAAAGTGGAACAGAGCTGGAGAATGGACAGTTTTATGTCGCTGTTGGCAGAGATAAGTTTAAGAAATTGCCTTACAGCGAGTTGCTTTTTGACAAGTCAACCATGAGAAGACCTTATGGGTAAGTTTCCCTCCTCATTCGTTCTGTACGCTGTGCTACGCTTATTGTTTGGGGGTTCAGCTGAGTTTCAAACGGAGTCTTTCCCTAATACTATGAGTATCTGTGAGGTAGTTGATTGCAGTCATCAATATGGATCACAACTCAATGTGAAGAAAATCAAAATCCTCCCAAAGGACTCAATAGGGAAAAGCATGATAAATGGACAAAAGATGGAAGGTGCCAAGGGTTTCATCTTGTTTGGATATACAATGAATGCTCATGGAAGCAACAGTGACGACATCAACCAATGCACTGCACGAGGTAAATCTGCCCTACAAGAACTCTTTAAAGAGCTGTCCCTTTGAGGAATAAGATGTGTCTGAATCAAGACATGGTATTTTCCATTGCCGCATATACTTGTGTAAGTTGGACATTGCATAAGGAAGACTAGGAAATAAATGAATGCATTCTAATTAAGTGAACTAAGTTATGGTGAAGAATATTGAAAGTACTATGGACTACCAGTAGAACAAATAGATCTGTCTTGGAAGAACGACAACTTTAATGCACCTGGAATAGTTTAGGTTGACTAACAAACTTGTAGACACTCACATGTGCAGTCCAATTCAAACCAAAAGTCTGGTATATCCGATGTGTCTGATATCAGTCTATAAATGCCTCTTCAGACTCACACAACAAATGCATTGATACCGAATGCAGGAAGATCACAGGCCAGTGGGTGGAGAGTCTTGTGGCTCCCATGGCAGTGGAAGCAACTAATCTCAGCACTAGAATGGGTCTCCACATGGTGTCTTCAGCTGTAAGACTCTGATTCCATCAACTTAGCTCTATCTGGCTTGTCATCAGGAATGTCATCAGCTAGTGTCTGTGTCTTGCCTCTAGGGAGGAAGACAAGAGTTCCCAGAATCCTCAGGAGAAGGCCATGCTGCCTCAGGGCCTCTTTGGCTATGACCTGATTGACAGGCTAGACTCCATCCCTTTGCAAGTTGACAGGAGATTATATAACTTCCACAGCCCCTTAGAAACAAGGATGGCAAGACTTCATCTCAGGTACTTTGCATATGTTATCAGGAGACACCAGTCATGTGAAAAAGACAACATGCTTGGTAAAGTAGAAGAGCAGAGAAAGAGAAGAAGATAGTTGATGAAATGGATGGTCATAATGCGTGAAAATGGGTTCAAACATAAGAACTATTGTGAGGATCATGCAGGAACAGCTGGTGTTTTGTTCTGTAGTACAAAGAACCCCTATGCATGGGAGACAACTTGATGGCACCTTACAACAACCATGACAATGACTAATGTCATGTTTTTAATGTTTGTTGAATGTTTGAATATTCTTTCTTGAAGGTCTTGTTCTTGTGCTTTCCCCATTTTGTGATTGAGGTATTTGTGTTTGTATTGTTGGGTTCTGGCAATTTTTTGTAGATTTTAGAGATCGCAGCATTACAAGATAAGTTGTCCTTGAATGTATTTTCCTAGACTACAGCTTTTCTATTTATTCATGTAATGAAGTTTTTTGAATAGCACAAGTTTTTATTTTTTTGAAGAAGTTCTATGTTTTTATGAGTTCTAGCTGTCTTCTTCTGTTTGTATACTTATTGTCATGCTTGTTATGTTATTTTTATTGAAGAATAGGTTCCATAGTTTTTTTTCTCAGAAAATTGATGGTTTTAGGTATATCATTTAGGTATTTGATCCATTTGTACTAGTTTTTAAATTATTTATTTATTTACTAATTTTTTTTACCCTGCCTGAATCTAGCTCAAACTCCAAGAGCACTGAGGACAGCTTCAATGTTTCTCTTCCTCCTTTTACAACCACCCAGACCAGTGTTTTGATCTAATGGGAAAGGAAACTGGAGGGTTGTATTAGTTTTTACATATGGCATTGGCTTCTTTGCTTTATTTATGTGGTGGATTGCCTTGATTGATTTTCCAATGTTAAGCGATCCTTGCAATTTTGGATCTTAGTTGACTGTGGTTTGTGATTATTTTGATCTGTTGTTGTAATACTTTAGCTAGAATTCTGCTGATTTTTTGTTTCCCCTAAATTGTTCTCCTCCATTGTTGAGTATTTATCTTGTGTTTTCTGATTTTGTTGCTTTATTCAAGGAGCCCTCGTGGGGATGTGAAGTAAGCACTGGGCTGCTAATGGCAAGGTCGGCAGTTCAATACCCCCTACCATTCTGTGAAGGATGAGACTGCCTGCTCAGGAGTATTTTTAGGCCTAGAAACCATCTCTAGAGCATTGTGAGCTAGAACTGCGTCCTGGGCTGTGGGTTCTCTCTTATGTTTTGGGCACTTCGTTCCTCATTTCTCATGCTCTTTCTTTCTCTTTAACGTTTTTAATTTCCTGGTTGAGTCTTTCATTTATTTCCTCCATTTGTTTCCTGATCTCCTCTAGTTTCTTTCTCTCTCTCTGTGTGTGTATTTGGCATTCTGTAATCCTTTTACGCACTATGATGTGAAAATTCTATATTGTTTGCATTATTCTGGTCTAAATAGGAAAAATATCTTCTTTCTAATGCTTTGCTTTTCATTATTCCTTCTTCTTGGGATTCTGCATGTTTAACTCTTGTTGAATTTGAGCCCCTTTGTTAGCCCCCCCCCCTTTTTTTTTTAAACTTTAAAGGTTGTATTCTGATTTCCTTGGAAAATTTTTCTGGTTGAGTCATCTGGTGGGATAGTTGTCAAGTGTCCAGGTGATAAATGCACACTCAGCAGTTACTCAGGTGTCATCTCAGCTTTGTCAAGATACTCTCAGCATGAGGAACTCCAGGAGAGAGCTCCACTCTTTTCAGGGTTGATAGGGGCCAGAATCCCGCAAACAATAGGAGTAAACTGGGCCCTTTTTTATGAGAACAGCCCTTGAAATAGAATTCCTCCTGAGGAATCTCTGCCCCACAAGTGTACGTCTCCCAGTTGGTAAACAGAGGTGGACAGACCTGCTGTGAGCTCCTGTGCATTGCTTAGTTACTGCAGTGGTCAAAGCACACTGTACCCCCCGCTGACCTCACTTGTACAGATTCGTAAGGCTTACCTTTATAATGTGTCCTCTTATTGGAGAGCTTCAATTGGGTTCCAGATACTCTTCCTAAAGATAGATATCTGTGAAATAGTAATCCAGCAGGTTTTGTTTCCTGGTGAGAATGGCTAATGTAAAGACTCCCTGGGTATGCATAAATGCCAATATCTTTGTCATTCTGTTTTGGGATCGGAGTAGGCAGAGTAGACCTCACAAAAACAATGGGGGACTATTATTTTCAACTTAATCTGAAAAAACACTCAGCGGGAAAGATTTATTTTGAAATTCAAGCAGATTGTGTAATTTGAATAAGCATCTTCTGAAAAAACTTAAAGCTGATTTTATATACTTTCTAGAAAAGCATGATACAGCCTTTCTAAAAGAATTTGGAAAGAGTAGGGCATTCTTTGTGAATTTGGGAAAATTGGTGGTAATTTTCCTGAGACCCAGATGCCATTGAGGGAACCCAGATGCCAGTGGTGTGACAATTGTCTTGCGTTATATGTATTTGCAAACAATGTTCAGATTTCTAAATGACAATTTGTTTCTGCAGTCAGAAAGCCTCTTCACTGCCTCCTATTGTAGGATCCAGAAGGTCTAAAGGGAATGTAAGTATCAGATGCTTTACTCATTAATGTTCTATATTTCTATACAATAGAGAGAGACTGTCCTTGGGGTTTCAATTAAATTGGAAGAAATAAGACATAGCTGCCATGTGGTGTATGAGCAATTATGTGAAATAATACTAGAAATTCAGTGTTATAATTAAGGTCCTACAAAGAGAGTTAATGTTTAAAATATGGATTTCAAGATAGAATTAAATTTTTTATTATATATAGTCTTGATTTATTTTTTATAATAGTTGAAAATTAGTCCACAGTACATGAAAGTACAGGATATACTGTATTAGGTCAGGTTGGTGGTCTATCCATCTTGTATATCCTGACAAAAACTAAAGAAGAGAATTTGGTCAGAGATTTATAACTCCAGGCAATATTTCTCAAAAGATTAAGGATCATTCTGGAAGTTTTGTTCACAATCAGAATATTTTCCATCCATTTTTATTTTATTTATTCACGAATTCAGCAAACGCTCATCAAATGCCTGTGACAAGGAGGAATGCAGTGATGTTTCCATGTTAGGCTTCTTTCATGTGGGAGACCCCGGGCTCTATTCCTGGCCAGTGTATCTCTAGTGTAGCCGCTACTCATCACCTGTCAGCAGAGGCTTGTGTGCTGCTGAGGATATTCCAGACTCAGACTGAGAAGAAGACCTGGAGATTGCCTTCTGAATACCAGTCAGGAACTGATAGCGATGATGACTAGATAACCCACTGGCAGGGAACCACTCACTAACTGAATGGGAGGGGGATGGTGGTTACATTGGATGGTGTAAGATACTGGGGGTGGGTGGGTAGGGAGAAGAGGATTAATAATAGTAATATTTAATGTAATGACAAGCGTTGTTGGCATGGGGTGGGGGAGGGCAAGGATAAAAGGGAACTGATGCCAAGAGTCCAAGAAGAAAGAAAATGTTTTGAAAATAATGGTGGCAACAGCTATCAATCATGTTTGATCTAATTGCACTATGGATTGTTATAAATGTCTGTAAGAGTTCCCAAAAAAATGAAGGGAAGAAAAACCAGCCAATGAAAACCCTTTGGCTCCCCATGGGTCCATGTATGGAGTCACTTTGAGTTGAGGGATGAGTCAGCAGCCTTATGTGGGAACTGTGAAAATTAGTTGTCATTTTCTTAGCCTAATTGTACTTTAGCCCCCTCATGGCAACATACTTTTTGTCATGCTGAGGTCTGATGACTTTGACAGGTTTTCCTGCTGTTGGGCTTCTCTTTCCACTGGTGGATTGAATTGCTTCAGAAACGGATTTGACATCTCCCCACCCTGCCCTAGGAATTCACTCATTCAAAGTCTTGCTTGGTAAATTAAGTGATGCATGAGTAACGATATTGTCTTCTAATGATGCTGTAGATTATTCCTCCCCCATTCCTTTTTTTATAGTTTTATTATGTAGCAAAAATTTTAAGACAAGAGAAGTAACTTTTGGATGAATAACTAGTGCTGAATGCAGCCTAGAAAACATCAGAGGCTTATTACTCATTATCTGATCAGATTATGATATTGTTTATGCCGTAGCTCTTGCCCTAAAGAAATTTGTAATCTAATTGAGATAGACAGTACAGTTTGAAAAGGTACGAAGTTAGAACCCAAACAAAATATGTGGTGATATTAGTATACAAAAGAGAGAAAAAGAAAGAGAAGGTGAAGGTATCATTGTGAGTTGAAACAGTTCGTGGAGGACTCTAAATTAAAGGTATGTCTGGAAGGTCAGGTAGAAGCCCTGGTGACATAGTGGTTACGCATTGGGCTGCTAACTGCAAGGTCTGTAGTTCTAGACCACCAACCACACCTCAGGAGAAAGATGGGCCTTTCTAACTCTTGTAAAGAGATAGAACCTGGGGAACTCACAAGGACAGTTCTACTCTGTCTGATAGGTTCTCTTGAGCTGGTATTGACTCAATGGCAGTGAGGTATTTTTTTATTTTAAGGACCAAATTATTCAATAAAGCCCACTGTCCTCCAGTTGATTCCCACTCACAGAGACTCTATAAGCTAGAGCAGACGTTGCCCTTAGGGTTTCAAGGTTGCAAATCTTTGCAGGAGGGGACAACCTTCCCTTTCTCCTTGGAGCAACTGTGGGTTTTCACCTAACCCACAGTCCCACTAGTGCTTTTTCAGGTCATGATGGATGAGGATAAAGGGAGTTCTGATGGAAAGGATGGTGTGTGGAAGGAAGCAGAGATTCACATGTGGAGAAGAAATAGCACTGATTGAGCTTTAGTGAATACCTAGGGGGTCAGTATGATTGCCACATTAAAAAATATAATTTTCATCGGGGACCCTTTCAGCACTTAACATCCCATACATCAATTATATCAAGCATATTTGTCCATATGCCACCATCATCATTTTTCTAACTATTGTCTTTTATTTGAGCCTTTGGCACTGTTGTCGCACTCCTTATAGATGAGAGTTATCTAGTCCTTGTCCTACGGAGCAGGAGACTCTGCTTTTCACATTTTAATAACAAGAAGAGCACTTGCAGAACATGGAAGTACCACATTCATAGTCTCTGCACTGAGCAAATGACTAGAGAATGGCGGGGGTGGGGCAGGGGGCATGTCAAGTCAGTGAATCCTTTAGACTGACTGGAACCAGGGGTCCATTGAAGGGATGGAGGGTTACGTGATTGGATAGGTGTGGGAGTCCAGGTAGAGAGAGAACGTCCAATGACTAGGCTTGAGGCATCCTAACTTCTCGGGGTATGCAGAGAAAGGGAAGTGAGGAGAATATCATAGTAGATGAAAAATACATAAAGTCCATAGACAAGGGTTGGGAAATTGTATTCTGTGACCTCTCTCTTCTTCATGACTTTGTAGAAGAATTTCTTCTGTATGCCGTCAGGGGAGCCAACCCCTAACAAATCATTACCGGCTCAGCAGGCATAATCGCAGAAGGATAATATATAAAGATGATAATAAAGCCATATAGAATAAGAGAGATAAGAGGGAAAGTAAAATGAAAGCATCAGGCACATTTCCTGGTGCTCACCTCAGCCCTGCTTGGTGGTCCACATGAGGATGTTGAAGGTGGGAATGGCAGGGGACAGAGAGCTTTATTTCTAACCAAGGCTTATATATCTTTTGGAGGCATGCAAGCTTCCTGATTATAGATAAAGACATGCGTTACAGGAAGGGGTTTTACTATAGGAAGTACAGTAATAAGAGGGGGGTGATCTAGGGGTATACTCTCAATAGGAAGGGGAGAGATTGGGGGCACACATGTGACAAAATGGGCGGATCCTAGATTCGGGATGCCAGTCTAACTTTGGCTGTCACCGAGCAGGTTTTACTTGTTCTCTGGCTCTCCATGGAAACAATTACTATCCTTATCAGTAGGGTGTGACCCCCACATACAGTGGATCAGACAGTCGTCTGATGGCTGAATGACTATAGGAAGAACATCTCTAAGCATATGACCTCACACTATGTGACCTCTCTAGTGTATGACATATCTTTGGGGGGAGACAAAAGTAGGGGAGAGTCTCTTTATATCCCAACAGTATGCCATTTACCGAAGAAGAGAGAGATAACGGGATACAATTTTCCAACCCGTCATCTATTATTCTCTCGCTTCTTACAGGGTAACTCATGTGAGGGTGATGATTCCATAAGGATTCAGTGTAGTTGAGCAACCAAGTCAGGCCACGGGGGAGATTGATGACAGAACCAAGAGCATGACTCAACTCTTTGAATCCCCAATTTCTAATCATATAAGTACAGCTGTGAAATTGGGAAAATAAATTCCTTAGAAATATGAACTGTACCTCTCATTTTAAAATGCATGTGTCTGAACACACATGTACTTTTCTTTCCTGCTCTCTCACTTGGAGAACTGAAGATTTATTCTAAGGAA
>PVJH01013166.1:0-61575 GCA_004026705.1 Nesogale talazaci
GGCCTGACGATAAGAATCCAATGGTTAAAATCCCAAAGATGACAAGAAATTAGATTGCTGGCACATGCATGCCAAGCTAGAGAAGTTACTTAATGAAACAAAGCTACCATCCCTTAGGGAATTGTATTTTGTTCCGTTTTCTAAAATTGAGGCCCAACCCAGGATCGTAAGTGAAATGAGGAAAACGAGTTCTGGGTGCTTGTCCCTCCCTGCCCTCAGTCTCTTGTCCTTCTGTGTGGTTTGAGATTTCAGAAGTAATGCCTAAAGACCAAGCACCCTTCCTCGAAAGGCTGCAGACTCTCCTGAGGACTGCTCTGCCTGGCCCATCGCTGGCCGTCTCCCTGGCAAGAGTCAGTTCTCCAAGAAAGCCAGGGAGGCAAGCACAAGGAACCCATCTTCTTAGAACGCCCGGGGGACTCTGTGTTCCTTTCAAGTCAAACCGCCTGCACATTCCCCTTTCTCTAGTAACTCTTCCCCCAGGAGCCAACCAGCACCCCTTTCAGCTGGCAAGAATACCTTCTCTGAGTTTGTCAGAACGGTGATAGGTTCTGAGATCCCCAGTGTCTCCCATGTGGAAACGACCGTGGCGGTGGAAGGGGATTCTCGGGCGGAGAGGCCGTCGGCCTGCTCCAGCACCTTTTCCAGGGGTGTCTGGGCAGAGGAGTAGATCAAAGCCCGTAGGTTCGGAGGTTAAGTTGACTAACCCTCCTCAGTGAAATGCATGCTGCGATCTCGTAAGGGGCCGGGGGGCTTCTGTGTTTTGTTTTGTTAGGAGAAGTTTTATTTTGAGCCACATTTTACATGAACCGGATAATAGTTTCCTAAACCCTTGGAACTGAAAGGCCTTTTTAATGAGCACTGATTAAAATAAACTGACATGGCAGCAGATTATATTTGGCAAATAGACATCGGAAAGCAAATATCCCGACTTCCTGGGCAGGGAGTCACACTGGCACTTTTCCTGAATGTGACTAATCAGGCACATGTCAGATTGTGGGGGAAAGAAAGCCCCTGTCAATAGGTGGGAGGGGGGGGGTCTCGCTTTAGCCAATGAAGGCTGTGCACACAGCGGAGCCCAACTGAGCCAGAAAGGAAAGGCGAGGAGGTGGTGTTGACTTACCTCCAACTCGGCTGAGGCACTCTATTTATACGGAGAGAGATGTGCTCCGGACAGCCACAGCAGCCCTCCTTGCTGACATGAGGATCCAGCTGGTGTGCGGATCAGCTGTGGGCTGGCGGGGGAAGGGCGCTGCCAAACTCTGCCAAAGTGGCTCGAGAGTTGAGAGTTCTTCAGGTCTCAGGAGTCGTCAGAACTGCTGAGAGATGCGATTCTTTCCTGGAAACAAAGTCCCCCACTCGGGAAGAAGTAGGGTTTGGGTCGAAAGTGGTCCCACGGAGGCAAGCTGGCCCAGCTGCGGCGACTCACACGGGATAGGGGTGGGGACAGTGTTGGGGAGGGCATGAGGCAGAAGAGCACAGAGCCACCAGCCCCTCCAGAAGCCACCGGCTCCAGGAGCAAGGGCAAAGACAACAGGGAACACGCAGGCACTACCAGGTGGGGCAGAACCGTGGGCAGCGGCGGTCCTCTGAAAGGTGACAGGGAAGCCGCAGCCAGCCTGGGGCAGGAGCCGGCGCCCCCCTTTCACAGAAGAGCTCTGGGCAAAAGCTGTGAGAGGTCCCGGAAAAGGGGATGGATGGAGTGGACTCCAGTTTCAGATCGGAAGGCAGAGTCTTCGAGCTGTGTGCTTTGTGTGTGCTTGTGTGTTCACCAAGCAGCCGGGAGGCTTGCTTCTCTCTGGCTGATGGCTGCGTGTCTCCGTGAGACAGGAAAGAGGAGGCCCATTCATGAGCAGACCCAGCCCTGGGGGGCTTCCACCCTCGAGGGGTGAGAAGGCTTCTGTGGAATTGATGGAGCCGAGGAGGAGAAGGCCCGGCTCTCGCTGCAGAGCCTGCTCATGTTGCTCTGCTCCAGGCAGTTGGCCGAAGCCTGCCGAGGAGGCCCGCTCTGCTCTGCTGCAGAAAAGACTCTGGGACCCTTTGCAGTGCTAAATGCAAACCATGTGTGTGACCTGAGCCTCCCTCCCTCCCCAAAGCATTGTGTACTTGGCGGGAAGCGCGGGTTTGGCTAGAATGTAGTGGGGTGTATAACGAAAGGGGGCTGCCTCCCGAGTGGGGGGGATACTCAATACCCAGGCTGCCCTCCTCTCCACCCTCAGGGCGGAGGGGGAGGCGTTCCCTGGAAAACGCAAGGGACCCTGCTCCCCCTCCCCCATGCAAACAACCAGCCCCCTTCCCCACATTGCTTTCCAGGGCACTTCTCCTGCCCCAGGGTGATTGTCTGTTGGGTGCACAGGGCCCTCTCAGAGGTGGTGGTTGGGGAAATGCTGTCCAGCGGGTGCCCCTGGCACAGCAGGAGGACATGCTGCCTCATCCTGTGCCCTCTCCAGTACTGTTGCAGATCAGATGGTTGTGATCCACTGTGTTTCGTGGTAAATTGCCAGGCCTTTCTTCCTGGTCTCCCTCGGTCTGGGCGCTCCTCTGAGACCTGTTCGGCAGCAGCCAATCCTCGGCTGACAGATGGATCCTCATAAGGTGCACTGGGTCAGAACTCGAGCCCTAGTCTCCCACATGGAAGATGAGAACTCTTCCACTGCCCCTTGCCTCTCTACTCTAGTGAGGGCAAAATCTACACTTTGTTGCCAAATTTTAACCAAGTGCATCCCGTGCACAGGCCCAAGGTTCTCTGAGGACAGTTTAATGGCCTCTCCACGCACACTCTCCAACGGCTTTGTGCACGCAGGGGAGAGCCCGTCCTCGGCACAGGAGCCTATCACTTGGACTCCGCAGTACCAATGCTGCCGGTCATCCAAAGGGCGCCCGGACCCAGGATACCCTGTGTTAACTGACAGGTTTTCACCCCTGTGGCTGCCTGTTGGCTTAAAAGCACACACGCTTGCACCCAGGCTTGAGAAACCCACGAACTAAAGCGGCCGAGGAGAAATGTCCCTTTGAAGGATGTACACGGGTCACACGCCTCACTGTCTCTTTCTGAACTGCAGGGGAGACGGCAAGAAGACAGCAAGTCCCCACCACCCCGCCGGCCTCGGAGAACAGCAGCGCGGCCCACAGCATCGGCAGCACACAGAGCACGCCCTGCTCCAGCAGCAGCACCGCCTAGCCTGGCCCACCGGGTGCGCCGACTTGGAAGGCTTCCCTGGGGTTCCCTTGTAAAGAGTGAATTTCAATGTAAACCCCCCTGATGTATTCAGCCCCACGCATCCACGCACCCAGGGCTAAGGGAACGCCTGACTCCCAGACTGGACTTTCACACTAGAATTCATATGAGAAGGGCAAAGATGGCGGCCTTTTCCACCGGCCCCTCATAGGCTTGGGGTTCTCAATGTGAAACACGTGCCAGTTGTTAACATGCTGCTTTGTCCAGGTAAGAGCACCAGGGATGTGCGGCCCTGAGACTTACACAGCCTCAAGAAGTTAAGATTTTCCTAGAACCAGTGAGAAATGTGGCCAAAGATTCTCCTGTGTCTAAGCCAAGATGTTACAAGAAACATGTTAAGACTGTCTGAGCATCCCCCGGGTCTCCTTGGCACCTTCTCGTGGGTGCACTTCTTGACCTTGCTGCCTTAGGGGTGCCGCCCCCCGCCACCCCCCCCCACTTCCCCCCCCACCCCCACCCCGTGCCTGCATCCCGACTCCCACCAAGGTGACATTCCTTTCTGGTGCCCTGGGCCAAAGCCAGTGCTGATGAAGTCATCAGCTTCCTGGTTCTCCCTACTTTCATGCATCGACTGCAAAAAAAAAAAAATTTATTTAATGCGAAATTCACATTTCTTTATAGACATAGATTGAAAAATGGCTGAATCTTGGGATGGAGGATTTCTGCCCCTTGATGACTTCTCTTTTGACTAATGGATAATTGGGGCAAAATTCAGTTGTAGAGTGGAACTTGTGGGGGATACCTGAGGGGGCTCCCAAAAGTTCCCTCAGACACTGAGATGAAAAGATGATGGGAATGTCCGTCCCCTGCGTCTGCGGAAGCCCCTGGTAGGTGTTGGGGTGTGGCAGGAAGGTGGTGTCTGGCACATCATGGTTCCAGGCGGAAGAGGAGCTCCAGCTCCCCATCCGAAAACCTGCTGTGCTGCAGGCTTGGTGCCCGCCCTTTGTACATGAGCGTGGCAACCTTTCTGATAGACCTTTGTGTAAAACCCACACCTGCAAAAGATGCACAGGCACGGCAGGTCCTGTTCCCTCCAGGTGATGACCCAGACAGCGTCCCCAGTTCTGCCAAGAAAGCCCTGGGCGGCGGAAGCGGGCGCTCACAGGAGTGGCTACAGTTCTCTGGCCTGAATAGATCCCAAACTGAGAAAGGATGTGTTCGGTGGCAGGACACGAGACCCCTTTGCCGCGCAGCTGCTCCCCGGGTGAGAAGGGAAGGCCAGAGGAGACCCTGCGTGTAAGTTCTTTCGCCGAGCACAGCCCCACTGCAGATCTAATTGGGTTCTCATCCCACAGTTCCTCTCCACTTAGAGAAATAGTCACACACAAATCTCACTGCCCCAAAATCCAGAAGCGCTGCCGGCTTCTCAGGGACTGGCACCTGAAGGTGGAAATGTTGATGACACTCAGTGCCCAGGGGGCAGGGTCTGCAGGACAGACACAGAGGTCCAGTCGGCCGGCCATGGGATCACCCCATCACTGAAAATAGTTTGATCAAAAACTGATCACATTAGATTTCAGAAGTCCAAACTGTCTACATTGATATGTGAGAGGAGGGCTTCAAAAAGCTTGTGGGGGAAAAGTCGATTCTCTTTCAGCTCCATTTTCCCCATCAACTTTTTGGAAACCCTCTCATCTTGAAAACCACAAGTGTCCACATACAAATGAAGAAGATGTGCGATCAGAGGATTGTTCTTTCCTTTAAGGTTTTATTTTATTTTAACATAGGGCTTTCAGGATGAACGACCCAAATTACGCTCCCTGTGATCGAAATTAATGCGCTTTGCCTAACCTTCAGCTGAATGTATTGTTTAAGCATATTCTATGTATAAAAAAAGTTTAAAGATGTCTTCAAAGAAGACTAGAGTCTTTAAGTCACTTAATAGCTATATTTTACTACAAAAAGTTGTGTATAGAGATATATTTAAGTGTTGTAGATCAATTTAAGTTACTCCATATGAAATGTTTAATTTCAGCTACTGTGAATTCTCTTGATTAGTTCTTTACTTTGAAACAAAACAAAAAAGCAAAGTAAACCCCTTTCCATCTTGTCTAAAAAGAAAATTCACTATTAGGAGGTATTAAAAGATCCACTTCTTAGATGGATATGGTTAAAACTTTTTGTAATATATTTAAATGTATATTTTTAAGAGATAAGCTACATTACCAATGATTTTATAAAGACCTTTATAATTTTCAGTTGCCTATTAAAAGATTATTTCTCAGAAGGAAAGGGGAAAGTCACATTTTATTTCTGATTGAGCAAATTTTTCTGGATCTGCTTGTCAGAAGTATTATGCAAATCAAGATATCTGTGTTGACGAAATCTAATCCCATACTCATTGGAGAGTGCGTGTCATTAGCCCTTCTGAAGGGCTCCGTAAGGTGAATGTTTAAGAAAGGTGGGGGCAGAGAGGGTTCTTCTCCCTAGCTTCTTGTTACAGCATTTCCATTTCCGGTTACTACTTTGTACTTTACTGTTTTCATACAGAATGCAAGCTCTACTTTTATAAGATATTCTGAAAGTGTCTTTAAATTGTTGTTCTGTTCCAGTCAGACCCCTCTGTCCACAAGCTGTTTTGCTAAACCATTCACAAAGGCCATTTTACTGTGTTTGTCTAATGCCAAAGTTATTGTTGCGATGCTTTTCAGCGCCAAGGCAGATTCCTCGCCCGAGTCCTGCTCTCGCCCGTTCGCCATGTGGTGTTTACCAGCAGTTCCCCCGTGTGTCCAAAAGCCAGAGATCCCTTCTGTATGTGTGCTTTGTGTAGCATTTTCTAAGCAACAGCAAAACCGTCCTTTCTTTGTCCTGTAATGAGATTGTAAGCCCATGTCCTGTGTGCGTTTGTGGAGCAGGCAGGCGGGCGGGCCTGCGTGGGAGTGTGTGGGGCTGCACGCGTGTCCCCGGCCTCTTGTAAAGTAACTACCTCATGGGGGAGTGGTGCCTGTACTGCTGGACCTGTTGGTACCACACAGTTTGTTGGTGAGTTGTGTGTGTGTGTGTGTGTGTGTGTGCGCGCGCGTGCACTTCTTTTGCCTCTTTGTTTGATCTGGGGGTTGTTCATGAAAAACTGACAGATGTTCTTCTAAAAACGGACTATCATCAGTTTCCACACACAATACTTCTCTCTTCTGGTTTTTTTGTTTTTTTATTTTTCCTGATTGAGCCTGAGTTTATTGCTGTTTCATCACATATGAGGGTAAAAAGAGTACCCGTAAAATCCCTGTGGCCAGTTTGAACACCCCTGTTGTATTCTTTTCTCTGTGTAGTGTGTCAGCAATTTTGTGAACATGCTTTAGATGTATAGTTTTGATAACCACCATTTTAAGTATTTTATCTGTGCATAATAAAGAGATATATCAATTATTCATACTTGTCATCATTCAGTTCTGTCACTGTAGGCTGATAGAATGGCTACAATGTGTCTTTTGCCTAAATGGCTGCAGTGAGGAGGAGGAGGAGGAGGAGGAGGAGGGAGGAGACTCCAGGGCTCACCAGCACGGAGGGAAGTGGGGGCAGGGTGTGGGGCAGACTGCTCAGGAGCTGTCCCTCTTCCCAGATCTAGGTGACAGGAAACCTGAGCATCCGCGCCTGCACCATCCATCACCCTCCTCCTCCGAGCCAGCAAGGGGTACAGATGTGTGTTGGCTGTCAGCTGACTTAGTTGACCTCCAGCCTGATGACCCCATGCCCAAGGGGATGAAGTGCTGCCCGTTTCTGTGTTGTCCCCATAATTGGTGTCAGGCCAGGTTGACTAGAGAAACAAATTCATAGCCCCTCATGTGTATAAGAAAGAGCTTTATATAATGAGTAATTGTACATTAAGAAAACAGCCCAGTTCAGATCAAGTCCATAATTCTGATATTAGCCCATATATCTGATACCAATCTATCAAGTCCTCTTCAGACTCATGAAACACATGCAATGATGCCAAGTGCAGGGAGATCACAGGCCATGGTGCAGAGTCCTGGGGATCCAAGGTCGTGCCATGGACACATGGCTGGGCTCCGGCAACTCTCGGCCCTGCCCGTGCCAGAGAGAAGGGGGATGCGGGGATCCTAGGGTCCACCTTATAGCAGACCACGCCTCCAAAGAGACAGCATCTGGCTGTGACCTGATTGACGGGTTTGGCTTTACCTCTACACTTTTTTTCTCCGGAATTTTGCTCTTTACTAATTAGCTTTTTCTTTAAAAAAAATTTTTTTTATTGGTGGCTCATATGACTTATCACAATCCATACATACATTGTATGCAAATCACATTTGTACATGTGTTGCCGTCATCATTCTCAAACCTCTACACTTTTACACACCTTCAAGTTGACATAAAGTTCTTTGACTACTACACGGGTGGGGTCTTCTGGGCTTCTGAAGTAGCTCACCAGACCGTGCTTTTGCTCCATCTTGGTCTGAAATCTCAGAAACCCGTTCCGCAGCTTAACGTCCACGGACAGATGGCTGGTGGCTGTGCAGGAAAGACGTTGCCTGAAAAACCATGATTTCCTGCATGGAAGAATTCTACCCTAGAACCCTCATCGCTCCTCATGGGTATTTAAGATCTACAAGTCTGGTCCTCTCCTAACACTGCATCATCTCTTCCAACATTTTTTTTATTTCAGTGTGACACCAGCATCGTCCAATTGCCCAAGTCAAACACACAGCACTCCTTGATTTCTCCCTGGCTCCCTCTCCCCTACATTAATATGTCCAAGTGTTAGTCTGTCTTTAAATAGCTTCCAATAGCTTCTTTTTCCTCCCACTGCTGTGACCTCCTGCCCAAGCCCCATTATCTCTCGACCTGGATTTCTGTAATAGCCTCCTAACCAGTGTGGCCACATCTAGGTAGTATGATCCTAGAAGGACTCAAATCTGGTCACTCCCCAGGTCGCAGCCTTTAGGTAATGTCCCCTTTGCCTTCAGGATGAAAGGTGAACTCCCTTGCATGGATTAAAAGGCACAATCCGGCCCCGCCCACCCTCCCCATGCCTTCTCTTGCCTCTCAGGAGCACAGGCTCTGCAGAACTGACACCCTGGGCGGCGTCAGCTCCTCCACGTGCCTGGATCGCTGAATGCTTTCGGATGTTGGATTCAGCACGTTCCCCACCAGTCAAGTTTGTATTATGAAAGCAGCCATCGCCTTTCACTACAGCGTCTAAATCAATACTGAAAAGGCCTTTGCCTGCCACACTCACATCACCCTAATTTCTCCTCCTCCTCCTGCGAGATGAGTGCTTGAGGTGGTTTGAAAGATTCCACAGCTCACCCCCTCACAGCTCACCCCTGGGTGCCCACCAGAGAGGAGGAGAGCTTAAATAGCTCAGGGGGCTGGCTCTAGAATCCTCATCACCGATTAAGGTCCAATAATTTTTTTTTTTTTGGCATCACTTCTCTCCGGTGGTGGGAGTAGGAGGCCCAGCCCCACTGCTGGAATTGAACCTCCGTCCCAGTGGGCCGCAGTCCTGCACACAACCACTACGCCACCGGGGCTCAGCCTGGTCCAGTAATTTTCTTAAACTAAATTCACCCTCTGAGGAACCAGGTCCTCCCTCAGATGATAAACCTCCTGCGGGGAAGTTCATGCTGCCTCAAAGTGACCTGGGAGGAGGAGCACTGCCCCAGGGGGTCCCGGGGCTGTGACCTTTACAGCAGGAGACCGATGGACTCGTGTCTGAGGAAGGCCTGATGAGTTCCAATGGCTGACTTCCGGTTAGCAGCATGGAACCCTGATGGAGCTGGGCTCTGGTCAGAGAAAATGTCTGAGTCACTAACTTGTATGCCATCAAGCCTGGGAGGCCCAGAGCCCAGCGTCAGGGGGTCTGAGAGGTGTCTCCTGTTAAGTCATTCCTCTCTCCTGATGACCTCATGCGTGCTGAGTAGAACTGAGCCTCTGGAGGATTCTTCCAGGGGGGCCACTGGTGGGGTCCGTAAGGGCATGTCCCACTGCTTATGTCACCCAGAGCCTATGTGCCACCTAAAACTGTGTAAAGTTTGGGGTGGATGTATTTGGGTTTCTTTGGCACATACTAGAGGTCATGACTTATTTACTTAATTAATTAAAGAAATAATTTTCTTACATAATTATAGGGTAGAATCCACTCAACTTTGGTGGGGGGGGTGTTGGTATGCACTCAATATAAAATGAGGCAAACAATACAGACGTGTAGCAGTGTAGAGATAATCAGACTGGTTTGATATTGTTGTTTCCAGACATTGTTTCCTTGTACCTCTATCAAACCACATTGTAGGGTACCCTGTGTCTATGGTAACAGCGTGCGATCCTGGCATTGCGTGCGGTGGGCTGGCCGTGTCCCCAGGCATGCATGCCTGTCCTCGCTGCCTCGCTTTGGCTTGATTCTTGGGTGCTGGGGAGTCCCTTTTGACTCTGAGCGGCCGCCTGTCGGCATTTCCTAGGACTAGCCATTTGGGGAACCAGGAGGCTGCCTGCTTCCGTCCTGAGTGAGCCTCGGAAAGCCTGGAGGGGGGGGCAGTTGGGCTCTGTTTACAGGGTCACTATGAGTTACAATCTGCCTCCTGACAGCGGGGGATTTTTTTTTTCCATTTAATTATTTGCAGGAGTCAATTGGGCTTTCAAAGTGGTTCAATCTGCCAACCTTTCCGCTAGCAGCCAGGGCCCCTCACTTTGGTCTCCAAATAAACTCACTGCCATCAAATTGACCCCCAACTCAGAGCTCCCTCTGGGACAGGCAGAACTGCTCCTGTGGGTTCCCGAGACTGGATCTCTGGGGAGCAGGAAGTCGCCCTTTCTCCCGTGGAGCAGCTGGTGGTTTCAAAGTGCGGACCTTTCAGAAAGCAGCCCCAGGCAGAGGCCCCGGTGCCTCCGAGGATCTTGGAGGAGTGGAACAATATGAAACTTGACTACCATTCTTCTTCTGCTCCTTTCAGACCTGTCTCTGGAGACCCGGGTGCTAATGGCTTCTCTTCTAACTGAGACATACCAGACATATTTACAGAGAGAGGGGCGTGGTTGTTTTTTGTTTGTTTACTAAGAGGTTGGGTCATACTTCATGGCTCTGCCCTTTTCAGCTAACATGGGCCTCCCTCAAGATTGATAGCTAGAGAACGCTATATTGCTTTTTCAGGGCCACATAATGCTCATGAAAGGACTATCACTTCAAGCTACCCTCTGTGGGATTAGGACGGAACGCCTCTAAGTCAGAATCCCGCCCAGGAGGAACAATCCGGACCTTGGTGAGCCTCGGAGAGACCGGGGTCCGGTGTGGAGTGCCCCTGTCCTGGGAAACGGGACGCGGCCAGAAAGGCGGCCGCCCCCTCGGCCGTCATGCACCGCATGTTCGTGGGGAGCCTGGTGCTAAACCATTCAGAGACAACCTGCCTCTGGGTCGGGGTTTCGCGCGTAGCAGAGCAGTTCCCTCGCTGCCATCTATCGAAAGTCAGCCCTTGACCCAAGGGTTTGTATAAGAAAAAGTGACGAATAATAAAAATATATATATATCATTTCACTGTTAAGGGACATCGAGGTTCTTGGGGCCTGCCCCCCCCCCCCGCCCCGCCTTGGAGGGAGGACCTTGTATTGTTGTCCTGCCTGCGGGTGCTGCCAAGCCACCGAGGCCAGTGGAGGAAACCATTGCACTCGGAGACCGTGACAGCACCTCACTCAGGAGCAGAAGGTCATAGATCACAAGGACGGATCTGGCTAAGAGAAGATGGCGTAATCCGAAGAAGCAGCTGTATCACAGTCCCTAGGATCCCCGATGCCCAAATTTGGCAACGGTACGCCTAAGGGTAATTTATGAATATCAACCGCTGCTGGGACGTCATGGAATAAGCAGAACCTACCACTCGGATCGAGCTCTCTAGCCCGAGTGCCAGGAGCCGAGGACTCAATAACAAAGGGGCTGTTAAAATATTCAGGACTTTAAAACTCTCCTAAGGGCGCTTTGCCCAAAGAATAAATCACGACAGAAATTCGAGAACACACAGACGTGGGCCAAAATGAGCAGGCAACATTCAAGCAAGTGACTCAAGCAGTCATCTCAGAGACACCAGTAGCTTCAAACGCTTACCCTGCACACGCAGAAAGGATGAAAATGAAAGGGCAGCCCACATATCGAATGAGGAAAACCATAAAACGTGAAAAGCGAATCATCTACAAACACTACCATCCATTCAGTGCGTTGCCAAACAGGGAGAACAAAATGCAAACGGGTTGCCCTGGAGTCCGCTCTGCCGCGTGGAGGGGGCCGGGAGGGCTGGTGCTGCACGCGGCCGTTTGTAAATGGAGCGCCAGCCCGGTTCTCCAAGACGGCTCTGCATGGACTCCCCCTCCGCTCTTACACTGAGCAGCCAAGAAGCTCCACGCCTTGCTCCAGATAGAACTATGAATGTGAAGTGCGCATGAACAAACAGCGTGCGCTCGCGGTCGGTGGCGGTCAGGTGCCACAGCGCTGTGCCCGCCGCCTGGCCGCTGTGTGTGCCACAGGAGGAGACGCTGCCCGGCCTGTGGCGGCCGCACGCTTGTGGGTCTCTCTGAGGCCCTCCGTGCAGCCGCGGAGGCAATCTGTCTCGCCAAAGGTCTACCTCCTTGTCGCTGCCCTTCCACTTCACCAAGCTTTAAGCCGTTCGTTCTCCGGGGACTCATCTCCCCCCACAGGATGTGCAAAGACCCAAAGATGAAGTCTCACTCCCTTCCCTGGCTCCTAAGGAACAGTCTGACTGTCCCGCTTTCAAAACAGACCTGTTTGTTCTTTCGGCAGCCCGTGTTACTTCCAATATTGTTCACCGGCACCATGATTCAAATGCACCGGTTCTTTGGTGGGCTTCCTTACACACTGTGTGGCTTTCACGTGCGTATTGGGGGGTGAAGAGCACCCTGGCTCGCGTCCAGTGCACCTTAGTTCTCAAAGGAACATCCTCGCTGCTTGACGCTTGCTTGAAAGAGGTCTGTGCAGGACATTAAACCAAGGCAATGCACCATTTGATCTTTCTCTTTTAAAAAATTGTACTAAATCATTTTATTGGGGACAGTTACAGCTCTTTTAAAGAATCATTTTATTGGGGGCTCTTACTGCTCTTAGAATGTTCCACCCATCAATTGTACATACTTGTACATATGTTGTCATCATTATTTCCAAAACATTTTCTACTTGAGCCCTAGGTATAAGCACCTCTTTTCCCCCTCCATCCTCTCCCTCCCACCCTCGTGCATCCTTGATCAATTCTACATTGTTACTATCATTTGATCTTGTGACAGCTGCTTCCACGAGCATTGATTGTAAGAGAGATGAACTCCTTGATGACGTCAGTCTTTTCTCCGTGTACTGTGGTCTCACCTACTGGTCCAGTTGTGAATCCTTGCTCTATATCAGCTAGTGCTTCGAGTCCACCTCACTTTCAGCAAGCACTGTTGTGTCACCTGCATGTCAGAGGTTGTAAGAAGCCATCCTCTAAAAAATATAATAAATAATAAATAAGCAAAAAGAAGTCATCCTCGAATTCCTATGCCGCCTTCTTATTCATATCATCCAGATACTCTCATTATTTGCTCAGTATACACATTGAACAATTATGGTGAAAGTAGACAATAGTGATGTACATCTTTTCTGATTTTCAAGCAAGCAGAATTCTCTTGCTCTGTTCACAGAACTGCCTCTTGACCCACATACAGGTTCTGCTGGAGCACAATGAACTGCTCTGGAATTCCCATTCTTTTCAACGTTATCCATAGCTTGCTATGATTTACACAGTCAAATACCTTAGCATAGTCCGTAAAACACAAGTTAACATGGTGGTGGTCATGTGCTTATGTTAATTTCATGACTGAGATGCAGGGGTGAGATTAGCCTGGCAATCTGGAGATAGCCATTATATAGCCAATGGGGCCTCTGTGTGGGCATGGCTTTCTCCTGAGACTTCTGGAAAATCTCTCAATATTTCCCTCATGGAAATGAGAAGTTATCTCCTCAGTTGTTGGGAGTCAGTCTCCGAGATGACAAACTACAGAGAAGACAAGATGGCAGCGTCTGAGGAGCTGGAGGAGGTGGAGGAGAAGCCACACGGCCTTACCCTGATGGAACCAGACCTCTGAAGCTGAAGAAGCCACGTGGAGAGCCCTGCCAGTGCTGAGTTGCATCTACCACCACTGGAAGCTGTTGATGGAGCCTGAGCCCTGGAGATGAGGAGCCATGAAGGGGACCTCTGCCAGCGCTGGGACTCTGCACCCCCTGGCCTGTGACTTCGTGAATCGGAAGGAGACATTATGGGCTAGTATCAGACTTATGACTTTGAACTAGACTGGGTTGGGACACTTTCTCAATGCTTCATTCCTCATGTATACAAACCATTCTCTTATATCCATATGCGTGTCTACGAATTTGTTTCTCTAGTTTACCCGGACCAACACAAACATCTTTCTTGTGTTCTCTGAGCCAAGATCCATCAGCACCAGCAATGATAGCACTTGTTCTAACTTCTTTTCAGAACCTGACCTGAACCCTGTCGATGTATTGCTGTAATCGCTGGTGGATGGTCTTTGGCAAAATTTTACTGGAATGTGATATTAGTCATATTGCTCTTTAATTTGAGCATTCTGGTGGGTTCTCTTTCTTTGGAATGGGTACAAGTATGGGCCCCTTCCAGTCAGTGACCAACTGGCTGTCTTCCAAATTCCCTGACAGAGATAAGTGAGAGCTTTCAGTGCTTCAACCCTTTGTTGAAGCTTTGTGATGGGTGTTCACTTAAACCCTGGAGTCCTCTGTTTTTGATGTATTCAGTGCAGCTAAACTTCCTCTTTTGTATCACTGGCTTTTGCTCAGATGCTACCACTTGAAAGAGTTGAATGTTGACCCGTTCCTTTTGGAGCAGTGACTTTGTGTATTCTTTCCCCTCTCCTTTTATTCCCCCCCCTTCCTCCAACAGTTTTATTGGCATGTCATTCACACATCATGTGATTCAATAGTTCAGGATTATGCCACAATCCGCTTTCTTCCTTCTTGTACTCACCGAGACTAGCTTCCCATTCCAACCACCAGGGCCATATCCCAAGGAACTGTTTCTGTAGATTGACCTAGCCTGGGCTCTGTACACAGGAAAACATTCACAAACAGAAACCAAAATAATAACAAAGTAAAACAGATAAAAGCCTCAATAGAAAACAAATCAGAAAATATTAGACTAGATTCCATTTAAACGGATCACAAGAGAGATCAAATGTTTGGGTGTAAAATTTTAACCTAACTTCATCTTCAACAATCCACTTTCTCTGCAGGCTAGCAAGGTTATTTGCATCCCTGGTCCAGAGTGCAGTCCCAAAGTCCATTCACATGCCTACGGTTCATGCATGTGTCTGGTTCACCTTGAAGACATCATAGTCATTTTATCTTAGAGAACGGTAGCAGTCGTTCTCCGGGACTTCATTTCCACTGCCATGGAGTCAATGCTGACTCAGAAAGACCCTATTGGCCCCTGTGAGTCTCCCAGCCTGCAAATCCTCATAGGAGAGGAAAACCTCATCCCTCCTGGGTAGAATTGACTGGTGGTTTTGAACTGCTGACCTTGGGGTTAGCAGCCCAATGCATAAGCACTTCATATTGAATTTTCCATCTTCTTTTGATGCTTCCTCCATCATTAAATATTTTGCCCATAGAATCTTTCAATATTGCAGCTCAGGCTTGATTTTTTTTTCTTGAGTTCTTTCAGTTTAAGATACGCTGAGCAGAAGCTTCCATTTTGGTTGTCTAACTCAAGGTCTTTGCACATTTCATAAGATTTGGCTTGGTCCTCTCAGGCTGTCCTCTGAAGTGTTCAATTCAGCTATTTCATGTCATCATTTACCTTAGCTGCTGGGTTAGGCTGAGTTGACTAGAGAAACAGACCCAGAGATGCCCATATATATGTGTGTGTGTGTGCAAGAGATTTATATCAAGAAATAGCTGCATATCAGGAAAACATCCTAGCTCAGTCCAGATCAAGTCCTTAAGTCCAATACTAGCCCATAAATCCCTCAGACTCATGCAATTACATGCAATGATGCAGAACTCAGGAAGATTGCCAGCTGGTGAATGCAAAACCTTGTGGGTCCAAAGGGGGTGGACTGTCAGCAGAACTCCTGCATGGCTCACTGGCATGAAGGTGAAGGGAGAGTTTCCCAGAACCCTCCTTATGAGGCGGTCATGCCTACAAGAAGGTACCATCAGTCTCTGACCTGATTGATAGTTGGACTATACCCCTACACTTCAAGTTGACACAAAATTATGTAACTGCCACAGCTACTCTACAAAGAAGAACAAGTTTCAGAGTATCTTATCACATCCATGCTGATCTTTTCTTTCTCTCCCATCTGTTTAATGCTTTCTTCGTGTATGATGTTCTTGATGTCATCCAACAGCTCTTCAGTATTCTATCATTAGGGTTTAATGCAGCAAATCTGTTCTTAAGATGTGCTAAAAAAATTCAGATATTAAGATGTGCTAAAAAATGCAACAAAGTTGCATTTTGGCTCTTGTGAACTCTTTGTCTTCAGCTTGAACCTAGACTGGCTTGGTTTCATCTGAGCATATTGAGTTTCTTTGTCCTCTCTTCCCACAGTTGTAGTCATTTTGATTTCTGTGTCTTCCATATGGACAAGTCCATATGTGTAGTTGCCTTTTATTATTTAAAAAAGTTATTAGCCATGCAATCTCCAGCTTCATTTCTAACACCAAGGCCATATTTTCCAACTACTGCTTCTTCCTCTTTGTTTCCAGTTTTTGCCTTCCATTGCCAGTAATTATCAAGACATCTCGATTGCATGTTTGACCAATTTCTGACTGAAGATATTGGTAGAACTCTTCAACTTCTTCATCACTAGCTTTTGTAATTGGTGCATAAACTTGAATAATAATTGTATTGACTGAATTCCTTTGTGTTGAGGTAGACACAATCCTATGACATTCAGAATTGCATTTCAAGATCTCGAAGTGTCCTTCTGGAAAAGGATTGCAACACAATGTCTATTGAGTGTTTTATTCCCAACACAACAAACCATAGGATTTTTCCAATTCAAAATGGCCCAAACCAGTCTATTTCAGCTTATCAATGCCTAGAATTTTTATTTTTATGAGTTCTCTTTCATTTTGTTTACAAATTCCAATTGTCCTAGATTCATACTTTGTGTATTCCAAATTGTGATTGTACACTGACATTTGCAGCTGTTTCTTCTCATAGGGAGTTGCGGCCCATCAGCAAATGAAGGTCCTGAAAGCTTTACTTCCACAGGCTTTCCTCCCTCCATTTCAGCACTTCCCTCCCTTGGATTCTGAGTGCCTTCCAAACTGAGGGAAGGCATTATCCTCTCTTGGCATTATCTCTGACCCTGTGCTGCTTCTGTCTGAGGATTTCACTATCTGACAATGTTTTGATTCTGTCCATAAGATTTTCCGTGGCCTCAGGAGCAGACAGCCTATTACTTCTTCACAGTCTGCCTTGAGTCTGGAAGCACTTTGGATGACTGTGCTGGTATTTGAAATACCGATGGCATAGCTTCCAACAACACACGTGCCACCACAGCACTACAAACAGACGGAAAAAGTACTCACACCAGTTACTCCAAAGATTTAGACAAATACAAGGTACCGTGAACAATTTACTTTAACAAATTTGGAAATGTAGATGGAGGGCCATATATCAGACTCCTGTTGTGTAAGCAGAAACCACACCAGTACTTCAATAGAGAAATTGACACGAGAACTGGCTAAGCAGGGTTGGTAGGCTGAAAGGGAGCCACTGAGATAAGGGTTGGATTGACTGAACTTCTTTGTATTCTGGCAGATATCCTGTCACACATGGCAGCATATTTCAAGATAGATCACAGCAAACCAACTTGGTCTGGCCTCCCCACCGACGTCTGAGTCCGTCAGCATCCTCGCTGTGTCCATGTCTCAGCGGGGTCTTTTTTCTGTTGACTGACCTTCTGCTTTACCAAGAACGATGTCCTTTTCTAGGGGGTGGTCTCTCGTGACCACATAGTCAAAGTGTGAGAGCTGTCTCACCAGCCGCACGTCTAAGGCTCCTCCCAGCTGCTCTTATTCTAGCACAGATTTATTTGTTCTTCTGGCAGTCCACAGTACTTTCAATATTCTTTGTCAGTACTGTACTTCAAATACATAGCTGCTTCTACGGTCATCCTTATTCAAATGGTATTGAAGTAGGAATGGTTAAATAAAGCAAACAGAACAGAGCAACCAGAAATGGATTTAATCCACTTATGCAACTAACCATTGAAGTTTTCATTACATTCTTGAAGGATTCCTGATGAAAAAGTTATCATTTCATGACCCTCATATAGAGTTACCTGATTTTTCATTGTTTCTATTGTTTTTTTCCTGCTTGTTTGTTTTTAGTTAATGTTGGCAAAGATTTGACCTTTTCTGATCTTATTTCAAAGTATTAAAGCAGTGGTTCTCAACCTTCCTAGCACTGTGACCCTTTAATACAGTTCTTTCTGTTGTGGTGAACCCCCCTCCCCCCACACCATAAAATTATTTTTGTTGCTGCTGCATAACTGTCATTTTGCTACTGCTATAAGTCGGCCATCTCTGTGAAAGGGTCGTTGGACTCTCGGGTTGAGAACCGCTGCTTTAGAGGAAGACTGACTGGAAAGTAAAAAGATTGAGCCGATGATGGATTGACACAGTGGTTACAGCAATGGGCTCAGAGGCAGCCATGGAGAGGCTGGTGCGGGACCAGGAAGTGCTTCACGCTGTTCGGAGGCATTGTGTCCCTGGAGTCAGGACTGACCGGCAACCCCCAACACTATCCTTCAGGGCCAGGCCTCCTTGAAGCTTCATGGCTCACTCTCCGTGTGGTGCTCTCGGAAACTTCTTCCTCCTCTTCCTCTTCCTCTTAGCCTAGAAATATTTGTGCACAAATTAAGATTGGCTAATCCGGTATCTTTATTAAGTGTTGCTTTCTGTCAACTGCCACTTGTGAGTGGTATTATAATTCTGTAGACTTAAGGAATATTGCCAAATGGCACAGGAAAAAACAGACATCTTTGTTGTTCCAAAGGAAGCGAAGGCTCGGACATTGCTTTTCCCTAAGAGAGAATGTTCAGCACTGGAAAACGGCTGGATGCATCTCTTTGGATGCCATGCGTGCCAGTGATAACGTAGCATGCGAATTGTGGCACGCTGGCTGCTACTGTGCCTCAGTGGAAATCTCAGTGTTCTTAGAGGAACTCAGCCTCGGACTTTACGCAGATTCCATTGGGCACTTAAAATAAAGGTCACATGACATCATCTCCTCTTGCTCAGAAGGTCACAGCTTGAAGTGATTTTTAATGAGTTTCTTTTTTTTCATGTACTGCCTCTGGGATTTCATTAAAAACAAACAAACAAATAAACCGAAAGAGCTTTCAAGTCAGAATCACAAGACTAAAGTAGGCTCTATCCTGGCTTAGAAAAAACCAAACAACCAACGCCCGAACCTAAAGCTCCAGTCAGTCTGACACACACACACACACACACACACACACACACACACACACACCCCTACCTCAGTCATTTCCCTGACCTTTACCAACTCCTCAGTCTTTTCTTTTGGCCCACAAGCCCTGGACCTGACACTGTTTCATAGACCACTGCCTGATACTGAGAAACGAGGGGCGACCCTTCCCATTTTACTGCTTGAAATGTGGGCTGGCTGGCTTCCACTTGCCTAGTCAAGGACCCAGAGCTGAAGCGCTTCCTGAGAGACTTGGGTGCAGCCTCCTTTGCCCGTCTGTAACTTGTCCCAGTTCATAAACTGCCTATGACATCGTTTCTGCAAAGAACACAGTGTCCTTTACAGGAGTGTTGAAATAATGTTGAATTTTTAAAGAAGGAAAAACACATGGATTCTGTTTGGTGGCAGGGTTGTGTAGGAGGGGAGCGAACGGGGAGGTGGGGTGTTAAAATCCAACCCAGAGGAAGACTAATCTAACCCCAAATTGGAAACCAGGCCATCATGTAGCTGTTTCATCACAAACACAGCATCTTTCGTGGTCAGTGTAGTATGTGCCAAGGACCACTCTCCTCTGAGGAGTCTGTTTTCAGATCTGTTTCCCTAAGTGGAAGGGAGACATACAGTGAAAAGGTACCAATTAGCCTTCGGAGGAGAAGCATCTGCTAGCGTGTCCAACATCCGTGTTTCAGGATTCTACTCCAGGGAGGGCTCCCAGAGAAAGTAATTTTGTTTTAGAGCCAGGAAAGGAAAAAGTGACGCGCCTTTAGGCGGGCCAGCCAGTCCTCATTTAGACGGGCTAATTTTTCCCTTTGAGTATATTTCTCAGAAGGCCAATACGTGTGATAGAAACTCTGCAGTTACTACGAGGAAGCACAGGAAGTGTAGGGAACTTTTTTTCTTTCATGTAGGAAGCATGTAATGGGAAATGGAGAACTGGGTTTCCAATCACGTCAGGCCCGTGGGTCTGGGCTGACCCACAGCAGAAAAGCTGGAGCCACAGTTATGGGCAGAGACTCAAGGGCTCACAGTCCTCCTTTGGCCCCTTAGCCCCTGCAGGCTCCATTTGTGGTGCCTCCTGCCCTCCTCGAGTCCTAGTGTCCTTGGTGGCTATGCTGCGACCCAAATCTTCCACGAGACCTTTGAACCAGCCAGCTGCAAGTTCTTTTAGCGGCTTCTGATCTCTAGTAGTCTCATCCTCCCCTTCATGGCTCAGGGCTCAAAACTGCCCGTATCTTCCCCTTCTTACAGCCAATCCATTGTCAAATCCTGTTGACTTTACTTCCAAATTCACTGGTTTCTATGGCTCCATTACCACGGGAGTCTCTCTCTCTCTCTCTCTCTCTCTCACACACACACACACACACACACACACACACACACACCTCACAGGCAAGGCTCCAAGCTCCCTCCCTCTGTATGCTACGCCATGTTTTCTTTGCTTTCACCTGCGCCCCCCCCCCCACCTTCTCTCTTTCAAACATAGTAGGTCTTAGTTACAAATCCCACTGAGAATAAATTCAAATTTCATTATCAAGGGCTCTATTGTTCTTGGCTCAACTGAGGGGTCTTTTGTTTAAAAAATATCAGTGATACAATTATAGGTGAATGGTTATATTAGCATAAGAAATGGCACATCTATATAATAAAGATAATAAGGGTTTGGAGTGGGGAGGAGACAGGAGGGGATAAAGCGAAGCAGATTTTGAGGATGTCAAGAAGGAGGAAAATGTTTTGAAATGGATGGTGGTAGCAAGTGTACAATACTGCAGGATGTGGTGAACTGTGGAATGTTACGATATGTAAGCGCTCCCAATAAAATGAATTTTTAAAGTATATATTCTTTATTCTTGCTCCTACTCCTGGATCTTCGTGTCCCCATAGGTACCACTTTTACTGGCTCGTCTTGTTTCTTCAACTAAATACAAACACATAGTCTTTTTATTTCCCCAGTTGAGTGGGAATACCCAATGCACAGGTTCTGCAAATACTTCTCTGTTCTCTTTTGTTCTGTATCAGAATAGAGCGACTCTGGTGGTGCCGTCGGGTAAGTGTTGGACTTCCAATTCTAAGGATGGTGTTTCAAATCCCACAGCTGCTCCATGAGAGAAAGATGGAAGCACTAGGGTTCAGCTGATGTAGTGGATTGGATGACCAGTCGTGCTGCTAACTGCAAAGCCAGTCATTTAAAAATCAGAGGCTCCGGCAGGGAAAATGACCCTTTCTCCTCCTAGAGAGAGCCACTTTCTTGAAAACCCACAGAGGCAGTTCTGCTCTGTCCTAGAGTGTCACAACAAGTTGGAATCAACTCACTGGCGTGAGGATTCTGCTGTGGGGATATAGTAGACAATTGATTTAGTCTCAACATACCCTTGGCTTGGTTCCAAACTCCTGCTATAATACATAAGTCTGCACTATGTTTCTGGGCCAGAACATCTGAGGAATAAACTCACAGCTGAAAGGATAAATATATTTGTATTTCTAATGAATATTTCCAAATTGTATCTCATCAAGGTGCGCCCTCGATGGGTGCACGAGCCGTCCCATTTATCCCCACGGTCTCACCAGCCTGGTGTGCCATTCAACGCTTTGGGGTATTGGCCAATCTGATGGGTATAACAATGGTCTCATTTTAATTTTAAATGGAATTTTTCTTAGAGTGGGTAGAGTTGTTTATCATTTCATACACATAGCATCACTTAACTTTTTCTGGGATCCATTTTATCTTTTACCTTGCTTTTGTTGTTTTTTGATTGCCTGCTGGCTTCCTCCTTCCCCGTTTCAAGGTTTTCTTCATAAATTAGGGAGGTGGAGCCCTTACAGTAATTATTGTGGCCTTAGGAGCCCTAGCTCTGACCCTCCACCCTGATCTCCAACCTGAACTCAGAGGACTCTCCAGTTCTCCTGCTGGTCACTCTGTCCCAGCGAGTGAGGGCTTCACACTTTCTGCCTGGCATGTTCTTCCTCAATTCAGCATGCGGCTGGGTCCTCCTTACCACCCAGATCTCAGCCCAAGTGTCCCCTATGAAAGGCTCTCGCTGATCTCCCATCTAAAGTCAGCACCCGCTTCTGCTCGGTCACAGGATGGAGGTGTAATTGTTTGCATTGCATTTATTTTTCCCAGAGTGGTGAACATGGTTTGTCCTTAACTGTGGATTGAAAGCTCGGTGTTTGAAGCTCATGCAACAGTGCTGTGCAAGAAAGGCCGTGTGATCCATTCTTCTAGGATCACCATCACTGAAGGCCCTCAGCAGCACAGCACCCTGACACACGCGTGATCGTCATGTGTGCAATGGACTCGGATGCCACGCATTTACCCCTCGCTGGTATATCTTTGTTTTAATTTGTTTATTGCACATCTCTCTGTACCCAGAATGGAAACTTCAGGAGAATCAGGCTTTGTCTTTCCAGGGGCAGTGGATGATTTGATGTTGCTCTTCTAGCCAAAATCTCACCAAACGACTTCTTCTTGCCTGGATCTGGACAAGAAGGTGGGGAATGACATGGATAGGACTCACCTGTGAGTAATTATACACAAGATTCATTGGCTTGCCACCCTACTGGGTTTTTAAAATCAGCCCCCTGAGAAGGAAGGGAGGGGGGTGTTGCTACCAGCAAGATCCAGGAGTTGAGCATGCCCTCTGGATTCTCAAATCCCTGTGCAGTGAGCCTCCTGGATTGAGAAGTTGGCCGCGATGTCAAAAGAGTGGCAGAGGAACAGCAGTGGCAGAATCAGAAGGCAGAGCAGGAGATGGAGTAGTGGACTTCTCAGCCGACAGAGACACAAAGCTAAGACCTTTGGGGCTTGCAGGTCGGGTGAGACTGGGCACTTTATTGGGGGAGCTGGGCTTGCTGATCTATTGAAATGGAACTGAATACCTTCAGGTTGAGCTTTACTGAAGTGGGGCACCTCTGGATCCTTAATTTGAGGCACTGGGTTCACTGATGCACAGCACTTAGGCTAAATACCTTTGGGTGGAAGCTTCCAGTGGAGTGGCATGCTCTTTGGGCATTAGCAGTCCTGAAGGAATTTGGTAATGTGTCCTGACTGAACCATCTGTATCCTGAGCATCAGTCATCTGTGTTGTAACCAATTCGCTTTCTTAATAAGCCCAATGGTCTTGAGCACTGTCTGTGAGTTCTGTACAGTCTTGCACTGAATCACAGACTCTAGATGAGAGAGTGGAGAATACTGTTTGAGAGGGACAGGTGGAAACAGTCTTGTTCACTATTCTATCTACAGAGCTCAGAGCAGTGCCTCATACAGATTGTGGGGTTAATAAACCCTTTCGTTTTCTACCTAGACATTTATACATACCTTTGCAGTGAGTGTTACTAATTCTATTCCATGGAAAGATGATGGAAGTGAATGTGTTTGACCTGCCCATTAGTGCCAAACATCGAGTTGGATTCTCTTACACATCTTATTAAACCTTCTTGATCACTTTTGAGCTAGTGAACATTATGTCCATTGTTTCTGACTCTACAAATCACCTAAGGAAGTCGTCTGACAACAAGTGACTCATACAAGTGGCTCCAGAAAGGCTGAAGATTCCAAAGCATCATAACACACCCAAGGCATCATCTTAATGATTTGAATGTCTGCATTCAAAGCCCCTGCTTCATACCAGCACAAAGCAATTTTCTCAATAACTCATCATAGGTCGTATGGCCAGCTTGCCCACGATGGCCCTGGATAGGCAAACTGGTGCACCCAAGGTAGGCACAGTAAATTAGCCATTGGTCAGTGCAGGGTGCAACTCTGCAGTTCCTCCCCACATCCCATTCCCTTCATAGGGTACTGGGTGAGTGAGTCAATAAGAAGCCTTCAGGCTGAGCGCCAGTGGTGTAAGTGGTTGAGTGCGGGGCTGTGGCCCGCGGGTTTGGTGGTTCAAACCCAGCGGCGACTCTCAGGAGCAGCACTGGGTAGCGCCCACAACCACCAGTGGCAGTGATGCCCACAACAAAAAAAGCCTTTCCTGAGCACACAACTGAACGTAGGAGCTCCTCTCACTCACTCATGCTATTATTTCCCCATTTCTATCTTCTTCCAGGTCCTTTTCCTAGTCTGGACTTCTTCCTTTGATGTCTAATGTTGCATACCTTCCCCACAAGGCTTGAACTCAAGTGATTTTGTCTGACTTCATCAGGGTTTCATACCCACTATTTAGAATACTGCCCTCTCCAGGAGATCGGCATCAGATACTGGGGAATGAATAACTAAGGAGCAACACCAGCTCTGGGGATGGAGAGCTGGTGACTCAGTGGCTACCAGTTGGGTGACAGTTTGCGTGGTCACCAGTTGAAAACCACCAGCAGCGTCATGAGAGAAAGACTGGGTTTTCTCCTCCCATAAACAGTAATAAGGTTCAGGAAGCTACAGGAGATCACTGTGACACGATGGCCGCAAGTCTGAGTGAGTAGCTGTAGGAAGAGAGCCCTAGTTCAGACATCACCGTCCCTGGTTACCTTAGCAGGCCGCGGGGCGGTCGTCTCCTCATCTCTCAGCTAAGGGAAGAGTTGCTCTCGGTGAACATGTACCACGTACCAGGTGATAGTACGATGAAGTTGCAAATTATTTGCAAGGACCAAGAGCGATTTTCAAAGAAGTAAAACTTACCTCCCTAAGTACAAAATCTTTTCTGATTCTTTTTCCGTTCGGGACATAAGTCCTTCCAAATTATAACACACACACACACTGTGGTGGTTACATAAGTTTGTGTCAACTTGAAGATAGAAAAGTGGAAGGGTGGAATCTAGCCTGCCAATAAGATCACAGGCTGGTGGTACTTCCTGGTGAGTGTGGACTTATAAGGAGAATCCTGGGGCCTTTATCTCTATCTGCACCCACTGCACCCATTCCATTCTGCATCCCTGCATGTGGCTTTGTGAATCTGAAAAGGGACTTATGAACTGGTATTGGACTTATGGACTAGGATCAGACTTTATCAGGACCAGGCTGGGATTTTTTTAAATATAATTACTCCTTGATATAAATCTCTTTCTTATACATATATGAGTGTCTCAGGATTTACTTCTCTAGTCTACTTCTCTTGTCTAACACACACACTTACCTAGTTTTTGAACAAAATAGCTGGAGCATCATTAGCCATCTTATTGAGTCAGATTTCTCTTTAATAAAAACAAATGTTATCTAATATTCCATGAAAGACATTGGGAGTGTCAGTTTCTATTGACTATTTCTCTTTACTATTTCCCATTTCCCTTGCTTCTTCTCCTGTCTAATGTTTCTTGATTGGATGCAGAATATTATGGATGCGATATGGTGTCAGAGTTTTGTTGCCTCCTTTATAAAGTGTTGAGTTTTGTTCTGGCAGGCACTTACTTGTGTGTCAGCCTGGTCCTTCTGCAGCTCATTTTGAAGCCTTATTAGGGCAGGTCTAGGAGCTTGGGTGGCACAATGGCTACGTGCTCAGTTCAAACCCACCCTGCGTTCATGGAAGAAATATGTGAGTCTGCTTCTCTAAACCCTATCACCTTGGAAACTCCTTGGCTTACTGTAGGGCAGCACTTTTCAATCTGTGGATTGCAACCCCTTTGGGGGTCGAATGACTCTTTCACAAGGACCACCTGATTCATAACAGTAGCAAAGTTATAGTTATGAAGTAGCAACGAAAATAATTTTATGGTGTGGGGGTGTCACCCCAACACGAGGAACCGTACTCAGGGGTCACGGCATTAGGAGGGTTGAGAACCGCTGCTCTACGGTGACTACAAGTTAGAACTGATTCAAGAGCAGCAGGTTTAGTTTTTGGTTTTAGGACAAATTTAGAACAGCCTTTACTCCTGGGTTAGATTAGCCTTTCTCTTAAGATGCGGTTTTCCTGGGTCTCTACTGACTTGCTAGAGTGTTCAGTGTGTTCCTGCCACACACGTTAGTCAGAATTTGAATGTTTCCCAAACCCGTGTTAATTGTTGTTAGCTCCCAACACCCCTGTCTCTGGACGAGAAGAGACTGACAAGTCTCGTGAAGCCTTGTCCTGTACATTGCAAAATGACCTTAGCATGGGGTCTACTTTTATATTTTCCCTGGGAAAGACTATGATGGTTGGAGAAACTCAAAGAAACTCAAAAGGTACAACTAAACTGGATGTCCCTGGAGTAACTGGCTAAATCGCAGAGTATCAGGATTAAATACAGTATCGGCCAACAAGCACAGACCCAGGAACTGGGACAGCAGTGGTATTTGATAAATATAGCCTCCTTTCTTGAAGGCTCAAAGCCAAGTTCTATTTTAAATTCATTTGGCGAACTGGTTATTTCAAGGATTCCTGTGGTGAATCCTTTTCCAAAGCGAAGGATCCTTTTGTTAGATGAATAAACACCTCCTAATCTTTTTGTAAATACAGATTTTGTATATTTAGTTGAGTCGATGTGTTGTGTGAGGCACTAGTTTGTAAGGCTGAGGGCGGGCGTGGCTGTGGCTGTGTGTTTGGGACATGGGCGAGGGGAGAAGGAGTTGGGTTGTGCCCTGTCATCAGCGTTGTGGGTCTGGGAAGAAGCCATGCAGTTTTAGTACTGTGTTTTGAATGAGTTGATAAGGCAATAACAAAGCACAGATGGAGACTCCCGAGATTGAAGGGGAAGAAGAGAGAGATGCAATGGCAATATGCATTTCACTTACCTTCTGCCTCCTTTATCACAGAACATTTTCCAGGAACCTGGAATGAAACCTGCCCAATAGTTAGCAGTTCGCTCATTCCTTCACCTAACCATTGACAAATACAAGGGAGTATCAAAAAGTTCAGCCACCCATCATCTTCTCATTTCATTTTCCCACAGACTCTTTGAAGCCCTCATACTTTGGGAACACCCACTGTATCAGGTACAGCAGTAAACAGCCTACCTCCCTCGAGGAACTTTACATTCTAGTGAAATCATCAAAACCAAATATAACAATAGGCGGGGGTGGTGGTGGTGGTGGTGGTCGGGGGGAGTGGTGGAGGCAGAGTTAAGTATTAGGGAAGGATAAAGTGTAAGTGAGGTTTGTTTTAGGCTAGACTGATAGAAAAGCTTTTCAAATCAAGTAATATTTGAAGGCTTTTTTTGGGAGGGGGGCATCACTGCTTTCTGGTGGTGGGAGTAGGAGGCCCAGCCCCACTGCTGGAATTGAACCTCCGTCCCAGTGGACCGCAGTTCCGCACAACCACTACGCCACCGGGGCTCAGTCCCAAATCAAGTAATATTTGAAAAGAGACCAGCATTTATATATGTTGTTAGGTACTGCCCAATTGACTCTAACTTGTACAACAGAATAAAACCATACCCTGCCTTGAACCATCTTCACAATTGTTGCTATGCCGGAGCCCATTGTGGCAGCCACTGTGTCAGTCCACCTCATCCAAGGTCTTCCTCTCTAAGCGGACCCTTAACTTTAACAAGTGTGATGTCTTTTTCTAAGGATCCGTCTCTTTTGAAAACATGTCCAAAGTGGGTGAGATAAAGTCTTATGGTCCTTGATTTTTTATTTTTTATTATTTTAAAAAAAAAACATTTTATTGGGGGCTCATACAACTCTAATCGCAATCCATCTATCCATCCATTGTGTCAAGCACATTTGTACACTGGTTGCCCTCATCATTCTCAAGACATTTGCTTTCAACTTGAGCCTCTCATATCGGCTCCTCATTTCCCCCCTTCATCTCCCCTGATAAGTTATCAATCATTATTTTTCCATGTCCAACACTGACCCACACCACATTTTCTGTTGACCATCCCCCAGGGAGAAGGTTATAAGCATATCCTTGTTGCCAGTTCCCTTTTTGTACCCCATCTCCCCTTTACCCTCCTGGTTTCGCCACTCTCACCACTGGTCTTGAAGGGTTCATCTGTCTGGATTCCCCCTGTTTCCAGGTCCTATCTCTACCAGTGTAACATCCTCCAGTCTATCTGGATTTTTAAGGTAGAATTGGGAATATGATAGTGGTGGGGAAGAAGCATTAAAGAACTAGAGGAATGTTACATGTTTCATCATTGTTACCCTGCACCCTCACTGGCTCATCTCCCCACGACCTTCTGTAAGGGGATGTTCAGTTGCCTACAGATGAGCTTTGGATCCCCACTCTTTACTTCTCCTCATGCACAATGATATGATGTTTTGTTTTTTGATACCTGATACCTGCTCCCTTCAACACCTTGTGATCACACAGACTGTGTGTTTCTTCCATGTGGATTTTGTTGCTTCTAAAGTAGATGGCTGTTTGTTTGCCTCCAAGGCAACAAACCCCAGATACTATATCTTTTCAAGACCCCAGATACTATATCTCTCAATAGCTGGGCACCATCAGCTTTCTTTACCACATTTGCTTATGTACCCACATTGTCTTCAGTGATCGTGTCAGGAAGATGAGCATCATGGATTGACAGTTTAGCAGAACTCTTGCATTGAGGGACTACTTGAGTGAAGACCCAATGTCCATCTGCTGTCTTAATACTACACCGAAAGAAATATGCACAGATTTATTTCCCCATCCTCATATATAAATATATTTACCTATATACAAGCCTGTATTTAGACCTCTATATATGCCTTTTGCCTTCTAGTTCTTTCCTCTATTTCCTTTACTTTCCTTCTATTCCACTATCATGCTCAGCCTTCATTTGGGTTTCAGTAATTCCTCTCAGTTACATTGCCCTTGATCAAGCCCTACCAGGTCTCTTGCACCCTCTTTGCCACTAATTTTGGATCACTTGTTTTCTTGTCCCTGGGTTTGTTAACAGAGGAGGAGGTGGGGGGAGGAAGTGGTGTTGCCCTTGCTTTATAAAAGAGCATCCTGGTTGTCCCTCTTCCAAGACAGGTTTGTTTGTTCTGGCTGCCCATGGCATATTCAATATTCTTTACCCACACTGTAATTCAAATACACGGATTCTTCCTCAGTTTTTCTTTTTCATTGTTTGATTTTCATTTGCTTATGAGGCCATTCCAAACACCAGGGCTTGGCTCAGACCCACGTTAGTCCTCAAGTGGCCTTCGTTCTCTTCAACACTTTGAAGAGGTCTTGTTCAGCAGATTTGTCTGACAAGTCTTTTGATGACCTTACTGCTGCTTCCATGAGCACTGATAGTGGGACCAAGGAAAATGAAATCCTCGACAACTTCCATCTCTTCCCTGTGTATCCTGATGTTGTGTATCGGTCCAGTTGTGGAGATCGGCATTTCCTTCACATGGAGCTGAAATCCCGACCGAAGGTCGTGGCCTTTGCTCTTCAAGGTCGCAGCCTTCGCTCTTCATCAGCAAGTGCTTCGAGTCCTCCTTGCTTTCAGCATATCACAAGTTCTTTAACAAGCCTTCCTCCAGTCTTAATGCCTCATTCCTTTCCAGAAGCAACTGCTTCCTGTTTGGGTTGATTGCATCATAGTGCCTCACAGTATAGAAGATGATTTGCCCTATCCAAGGCCAATTGATTTAATTGCCTATTATGAATTAATGATAGCAACTAGTGCTTGGTTGAACAACTGGGAGCCGTATGCAGTGAAATTAACACCTAAAAGTAACTCTCACCAAGAGGGAGAAAAGTAGCCAATGCCAAGGCCTAAGGTGGGGGCCTCTTGGGGGTGTTGAGAGCTGTAGATTGGGGGGGGAGGGGCTGCTGGACTACAAAGGAGCAAAGGAAAGGGGAGAATGGTTAGAGATGAAGCAGATGGGAGAGGGAGGACCAGACCACATCAAATTCCATAGGTTATGATGAGACCTTTGCTTTAATTCTGGATGAAATGCAAAAACACTGGAAAGCATTGAATTGCAGAGATACGTATTTCTAACTTCTTAAAACATTGCTTGACTGCTGTGTGGAGAATTGCTGAGGGAGGAGACAAATGCCCTCCCTCTTGCCATGGTATTGGTGAGAGGTGATGATGATTCATCCAGGGTGGGAGCAATCAAGTTAGGAAGAAAAGGTCAGATTCTGGATGCATTTTTAACATTTTGATGATCTTATTCATGTACTGGTTGTAGAATAGGAGAGAGAAAGCATCAGAACCCAGAATGGCAGTGAGTGTTTGGCCTGAGGCCTGAAAGAATGGGCAAGACCGGAATACTGCAGTGGTGGGAAAGGAGATGGAGGGATTTAGTGGGGAAGATAAAGCATTGCATTTTGAGCTACCAAGTTCATTAATAGATATCCAAGTCAGAATGCTGAGAAAATTAATGAATAACCAGGCCCAGTGATCTGCGAAGCAATCGGTGCTAGCTGTGTACATTTAGAATTCTCAGCAGTAAATGTATTTAAAGACATTGATGAAATTCCCCAGTAAGTGAGCTACTGGAGTATCCCAGAGTCAGGAAGACTGACATGGAGCCGTTGCTACAGAGAGCAACCCATGTTCCTGATAGCAGCGTCCAACTCAATCTGTTAAAAATAAACAAATAAAACCACCCAAACCCACTGCCATTAGATCAGTGTTGACTCTCAGAGAGCCCTGTCCGTTCCCCACACTGAAAACCCAGTCTTTCTCCCAAGGGGGAGCTGGTAGCCTCATCCTGCCACCCCCGAGGATCAGAGTCCACGGTGTAGGCACTATCCACCATGGCTCCTAATCTGTAAAGCAGCGTCACTACTACTCAGATCATGGGTGGTGTGATGGCTAAGAGAGAGGATGTCTGCTTATTTTCCCTAGTTCCAGAGGCTTCTTTCTTGGGCTTGGTGGGGGTCACATGAGGTCATTTCTCAAGAGGCTGATGGATGATGAAGATTACTATGGGCCAGTTGGGGCCTATTTGTCTCCCGGCTCCTGGGAGGCCCTGCTCCTGATTTCACAAGACTGACAGAAGCTGCACCTCCAAGGTGAGAGAGACCGGTGTGTTCACGATGGTTTAAGAAATGTGGGGTGGGTCAAGCAGCTTAAGGAGAACAACCATGAAGGGTATCATCCAGATCTAATGCCAAGACAGGGCCAGGCTCGGGTAGCAACAATGGCTTCTTGCAGAGTATGACTACCCTTCCTCTGACTGCTTACTGTTGGCCTCAGAATGAATCTGAACTTCTATAGAAGGTTACAGTCAAGAGGGAGGGTAAGTCAAGTCTGTCCTGAAACCAACAAAATGCCTTCCAGCGTTCCTTCTGTGTCGTGCCAACCCCTCTTCCTAAAATAAAGGGAAGTCTGCCTCTGATTCCCTTGAATATCAACTCAGAGATAAGCGGCCCAACAAGGCAGGCAAGAAAACCTCAGGCAAAACCAGAGGGCAGCCCTGGCTGTAGGTTTTCTGGCTAAAACATGATGGTAGAGGGGCTGAGCCCCGGTGGCGTAAGTGGTTGTGTGTAGCCCGCGGGTTCAAATCCAGCAGCGGCTCTCAGGATCGGCACTGGGTAGTGCCCATGACCACCAGAGGCAGTGATGCCAAAAAAACCCAAAAAATTAAAAATAAAACATGATTGTAGAAACAGAGAAAGGAGCAATGACCAGAGAGAGGAGACTGAAGTCCTGATAGAGAAGACTCAGTGCACCATCTCTCCCTTGAGTGTGGGTGCCTGCTGGTGGACACGCCGACCAGACAGGTTCTCCCTTGTGTGAGAGGCTCAATGCTGAAAAACCAGAGCTGGAAACTGTCAAGTCCCAATTAAACGGGGGAGGCAGAAGGAACTCTCACTGAGAGGGCGATGAAATGGTAAGCAAAGGTTGAAGTCTGACCAACTAAGCATTTTTTGCCAAAAGTACTATGGAGAAAAGCCACTACATACTGGGGCATGGGGTCAGGAGGTGGGGGACTGGGTAAGTTAACAATTGAAAAAAACAGTCATGAGACATGTAAGCAACAGAGGCACGAGGAAGCTTGCAAAGGATACCTCTCAGTGCCATTAAGTCAGTGTCAACTCATCGTGTTGTCCCTTACAGGACAGTAGAACTGCCCCTGGGAGTTCCCGGGACTGTACCTATTTATAGGAGTAGAAATCCTTATCTTCCTTCTGGGAGCAGCTGCTGGTTTCAAACTGCGGACCTTGCAGTTGGCAGCCCAACTCATAACCACTGCGTCACCAAGGCTCCCATGGTAATGAACAAACCCATCAAAAAGCAAGAGCCCCCAGTCAACACTGTCACTCACCACCTCCAGCAATTAGAAAGAGAGGAGGGAATAAACCTAGGGTCACCAGAAAAACCGAGAATAGAGATTAAAGCAGGAATAAAGGAAACAGAAAAGCAACAGCAGAAATCAACAGACACAAATCTGGGTTTTGCTTGTTTAGTTTTCTGACTTATTTGGTTTTAAAATTATTATTAGTTGGAATTTAATGCATGTATTATATCATTCCATAGTTCAATCACATTAAACAGTATTATATAATTGCTATTACAGTTTCCAAACATTTTTTTCCTTCCTGAACTCCTTGACATTGTCTCCCTTTTACCACCCCTCCCCCCCCCCCACTGTATCCCCCCCCCCAAAAAAAAAAAAAAACCAACCTTGTTCTACTTGCTGTTCCTATGAGCTCATCAATCCTGGGTTTCATATACAGAAAACCAGAATAACCTATAATACAACTTCAAGAGGGGGGCCCCCAATGAAATAACACCTCTGAGATAAATCCTAATATGAACAAACAAAACAAAAACATAGGAAATGTTGAAAACCAGATCAGGTCCAGCATGTGTCAGAAGGGGATCAACTGATCGAGTTTTAACTGTTCATGTCATGTTTATCCCTTTGATCTCTTAAGCTCATCTGTCCCATACACTCTGTTTAGTGACCACTTTTCTCCCATCCCCCAACTGTGCATAGGGGGAGATCATCAGAGGCTTATTTCCTGTGCAGATCCCACAGATGTATCTTGGGGTCCCATGCCATCCGTACCCTTCTGTAAACTGGATTCCCACAATTTAGACTTGATACTAATCTCTCCTTCGACTTTGGATTATATCATTTATAATCCTTTGGTGACTGATAATGGTGTGCTTCTTCCATGTGAACTTTGCTGACATCTCACTTAGATGGCTGCTTATTTAGAGACAAGCCTTTAAGACCCCAGATGCTATTGTATCTGATAGCTGCCACGTTTTCCCTCTGTATTCCCTTACTGAGGGAATCGAGCAGGACCATGATGTAAGAACTAAGTGTCCTTCAATTGGAACTAGGAGGATTTAGTGTGAGTCCAAAACCCAATCCTAGATCAATGTTTTTATATCTGCCTTTGACTCTTTATGGTAGAGGATATTAATGACCATATCTCACCCTCTGAACAAAAACAAACTCAAGGTGGATCAGAGGTCTACATGTAAAACCTAAACAATCAGGATTATCAATGAGAAAACTGGGACAAATCTAAGTGCCCTAGTGCAGGAAATATGATGGTGCAAAGCCACCCCCCCTCACACACACAAACAAAAAGATTCTTTCAGAGCTATGTGTTCAAATTCTTTTACAAAACAACCTTATCACCTTCAAAGAACTCTCCGTGACTCTTAATACATCGGTCAAATCTGCAATTCCATTCTTGACAACATTTTTCAAACATCTGTTTGGATGGCTGACAGTACCTCCCTCATTTTATTCTTTATCTCTTCTCAATCATCAAATTACCATCCTTTCATGTATTCCTTTCATGTATCACCATCCTTTCTGCATTCAAGGAATCGAAAATAAGTTGCACAGAGCATAGTAGATAAGTAAGGTGCAGAGGGTAAGAGAGGCATGCTGGGTTTGTTGGTTTTTTTTTTTTTTTTTGCCAGAAATGGCACACTAAGATGGCTGTGTAAGCAAGTACACTGTCATGGTATTAAAATTAGTCCCTTGTCTGCCACAAATCAGGCATTTTTTTTTTGTTGCACACTGTTACACAATCTTTTCAGAACCTCTAAAGAGAAAGCTTGTTTAGTAGTCTGACTTGGTGGAATGAATTCCAAACACACTACAAGTTGATATTTTCATCCATTCGGGAAATTGATGGACGTTCAAACTGAGGTTTGTCATCAACATTTGATTGACATTTCACTTTTTGAAAATGAGAAAACCACTCGTACACTTGAATTTTCCCCATAGTGCTGTCCTTGTAAGCTGTGTTCAACATCACAACAGTTTCTGCAGCATTTCTCCTAAACAGGAAGCATGCTGTTCTCTTAAATTGGCCACCACAAATATTGAGATTCAAGTGAAACTGCTTTTACAAAAAAAAAAAAATTCACTAGCACCAGTGAGAACCTTTCCAAGTGATGCCACTGAGAAAAATGAATACAGAGCTTTTCTCTGTTTATATATTGGGGGTGCCCCCTTACATATAAAAATAGCAAAGGAAATAGCAAAGGAAACACACTCCATGGGTGACAAAATAGATGAGAGGGTCTTGTTAAAAATAAAGCACCTGTGTACATCGAAAGACTTCATTAAAAGAGTAAAAAGAGAGCTCACATATTGGGAAAAGATATTTATTAACAACATAATGGATAAAGGACAAATGACTAAAATCTAAGTATACTGCAAGCCTACAATAAGAAAAAAAACTAACAACCCTCTGAGAAGGTTGGCAAAAGACCTGAACAGACGATTCACAAAGGATGACAATTAAACGGCTCATAAACACATGAGATGTTCCCATTTACTAGCCATATGGGAAATACAGGTCAAAACAACTATGAGATACCATCTAACACCCCTAACTGTAGCCCAATTTTTAAAAACTGAGAACAACAAATTCTGGTGAGGGTGTGATAAGATTTAAAGTCTTATTCACTTCTGGTAGACTTGTAGATATGTACAGCCACTGCAGAAGGTGATATGGTGATTCCTAAACCAAGTAAAAATTGAAATACCACTTGACCCAGCGATACCATTACTGGGTATATACCCAAAATAAACAAGAAATAAGAATGGATGTGTGCTCCCTATGTTCCTTGTAGCACCGTTCACAATAGCAAGATGCTGGAAATAGCCTAAATTTCCACGAGGAGAAGAATGGATTAAAACAAACTCTGCTACATATACACAATGGACTACTACACCTCCCTGAAAATGAGCAGTGAAACTATCAGACACTTCAAGCTGTGGAGGCATTTGGAAGCTATTATGCTGAGTGAAGTTAGTCAATCACAAAAGGACAGATACTGTAGGAGTCCTCTGCTGAAGGAACAAGCATCAGAAAGCTCAGGCTTGTGGGGCATCCAGGCTGGTAGAGAGTCTGACTGGTGCCAGTCGACCATACACCATCTGCTTTAGGTAAGTATTTTGAAAGTCACTTCGTTGGAGGACACCTTGTATTAGCTGGGATCAACTGATTGAGAAAGGGGAAGAGGATTTTGTCTACTGAGTGCCTGCCATGTAACTCTATGATGAAGTTTCCCGGACAGGTAGATCGCCCTATCAGAGGGATGCAAGATACTGATGGAAAAAACAATGGGAAAAGGGAAACAAATATGTCTGGGGGAACACAAAGTCATATCTGTTGGTAGGAAAAGGGGAAGGACTGACCTCCCATTGGAGGGAAGAAAGACTAAAATGCTTTTGGGGACCCTAGTGAAGGGAGTGTTTTTGGAGGTCTGCCTTGAATAGGACATATTGCTATTATATGCAAATATATTTTTGCTAAAGATCATTCAACAATAATTACAGCCATACCTTGATATGGAGCTACCAGAAATTCAGGCCGGATTCAGAAGAAGGCTTGGAATAAGGGATATCATTGCTGACATGGCTGAAATATTTACTTGTTTCTATTGACTATGCAAATCATTTGACTATTTGACTGTGTGGATCATAACAAATTCTGGACAGTCTTGAGAAGAATGTGAATTCCATTGTGCTCATGGGGAACTTGTACTTGGGCCAAGAGGCAGTTGGCTGGATAGAACAAGGGCATTCTGTGTGGTCTGAAATCAAGAAAGGTGTGCATCAGGGCAGTATCCTCTTATCAGACTTATTCCGTATACATGCCGGGCAAGTAATCCAAGGATCTAGACTATATGAAGGAGAATTGGGTTTCAGGTTTGTGTCCCGGCCTGCGGGTCCGTAATTCGCAAGTCCTGGAAGGAGGAGTGGGAATTGGGGGGACAGGAGACGCGAGAAATGGAGACAAGACAGGATTCTGATCAAGTCTCGTTTATTGGGGAAAAGTAGACCGGTTTTATAGGACAGGCAAGCTTTGGGCAATTAGCATATGGTGAGGTTTGGAGGAAGGCTTATGAACAACTTATGATATGCAGTGACACAACCTTGCTTGATTAAAGTGAGGAAGACTTGGAGAATTTGCTGATGATCAAGGATTACTGCCTTCAATATGGATTGCATCTCAATGCAAAGAAAACTCAAACTCCCTTAACTGGACGGATAGACACCACCATGATAAACAGGGAATTGTCAAGCATTTTGTCTTTGCTCATGGAAGCAGATCAAGGACACATTGGGTTGGGTACACCTACCACACAAGTGTTGAAACACAATGATGTTACTTTGAGGACTGAGGTGAGCCTACACCCAGCCTTGGTATTTTCCAGTACCTCATGCGCATGTGAAAGTTGGACACTGAATAAGGAAGACCAAAAAAGAACTGATACATTTGAATTACGGTGCTGATGAAGACTATTGAAAGTGTCTTGAACTGTCAAAAGAACCAACAAATCTTTCTTGGAGAATTCGCAGCCTGAATGCTCCTTAGAAGCAAGGATGGTGAGACTTCCTCTCACATACTCACAGTGGCAGTGGCAATGAGCTGAGGCAAGGGCGATCATGAAGACGATGCCGGCCTGGGCAGGATGTTGTTCTGCTGCACACAGGACTGAGCTGCATTGGACTCACGTGACCGCACCCAACACCAACACTGGCGATGGACACCTTTCTGAGTGAGTATCAAGCATTCGATTTTCTTTCATGGACTAACAGTATATATGTTTTGACAATATTTCCATTTGGGCATTTACCAAGTTCTTATTGACCCAACAAAATATTTCCCCCTTATTTCCATGTTAAAAATAACCCTTTATATGTTATCTTTGCCCAGAGGAGAAGAGTCAGCAAATGCCAAACATAAATGTGGCAAGTGATCTGGGTAGAAAAGCTGAGAATCATGTCTTGAAGTGATCTGCTTGTGAATTTACTTTCCGGTCCCTTGCCCCTTAAAAATCCTATGGGAGGTTATGGTGGGGACGGGTGGGGGTGGGGAGGTTACTAGTAAAACACATGCCTGGAGTAGGAATGGGGTCGTTCCATTTCCCACAGCCCCAGAGCTATGGCTGCCCTCCTCAAAGTCCTACACACTCGGCTCAAATGACACCCTCCTCACTTCACATTGGGTGGTCTCCATACCAGGTCTGAAGGGATTATCCAGGATCAATATTTCAAAAATTCTGTGTGTGCGTCTTGTTTTGTTTTGTTTCCTAACTAGAGTTAAGTTTATAAGCTTTTAAAAATGTAACCACCAAACACCAGAAATAAAAATCTGGAGGCAAGCCACTTGGGCTGGGAGCCAGTACACTTCCCCACAGCCAAGAGCTCCCAGTTCCCCTGGTTCCTGACACTTCCTCTCAAAAACTGAGCTCGGTTCCCCCAACTTCTCAAATTCTTCATTTGAGTAATGCAGGCCCCAAAGGATTCCTAGAGATCCTGTTCTCCAAAGCCAGGCCCTCTCCGCCCACCCCCCCACCCCCCCAGCTCTGCCCGACACCTGAGCTGTCACGGGGTACCTCAGGCACCAGGCTTGGCCAGGCTCAGGCGCTGAGTAATTTCCGGGGGGAGCTTTAATGGCCAAAGCTGCAAATGTTGCAGGCTGCCCTGGGTGTGGAGGAGGGAGCACGAGCATTTGAAGGTTTTTCTAATCCCTGACTAAGAGCTGAAATAAGACCACAATCAGGGCAGCTTGTCACCTAAGAGACGTGTATTGGTGCCAGCTGTATACCAGACACTCTCTTAGGAACTGGTTAACAGGACTAGTCCTGACCGTGCTTTGGCAAATGTCCTGCCCAGCGGGAAACACAGACATGGAACAAATAATCCCACCTCACAGATCCAATAATTACAAGGTCAAAGAGTCTGCTCGGTGACAGGGGAACAAGTAGGAGTGCTTTTTACTGTTGTAGGGGGTTCAGAAGCACTGCTTCAAGACTGGTCTGCCCCGGGACTTTCTGAGGGCAGACCCCTTCCTCTGCCTCCCACTTAAAAAAAAAAAACACAAAACCAACCAACAACAAAACCCTTTTATTGGGGGCTCTTACATCTCTTATCATAATTCATACAATCCTTCAAGCACATTTGCACATATGCTGCCATCATCATTTTCAAAGCGTTCTCTTCATTCTTTAGTTCCTGGGATTTGTTCCCCATTTCTTCCCTCTCCCTCCCCCATGACCCTCCTTCACAAATCCTTGATAAGTTATAGATTATTTTTCCATATCTTACATCATCCTCCATCCCCTCTCCCCCACTTTCCCATTATTCGTCCCCCTGGGAGGGGGTTTTAGGTTGATCCCTGTGATCGATTCCCTTTTCTCCCCTCACCCTCTCCTAATCCTGCTGGTATTTCTACTCTCCTTATGACCCTGAGGGGTTTATCTATCCTGGATTCCCTTTATTTCTGGCTCTTATCTGCAGCTGTGTGCGTGTTCTGGTCTAATCTGATTTGTAAGGTAGAATTGAGGTCATGCTAGTGGGGGGAAGGAAGTACCAAGGAGCGAGAATAAAGTATGTTTCTTCGGTGCTTTCTGACACCCTGCCTGGATCATCTCTTCCCTGTGACCCCTCTCTGGGGAGATGTCCAATTGTCTACAGATGGGCATTGGGTCTCCACTCCATGCCCCCCTTACCCTACCATTCGCCTTGGGAATGTTTTGTTCTGAGTGCTAGTTGCCTGATCCATGAGGCCTCCCACTTTTAACCACAAGAAGAAGAGCCGACTGCAGAACACGGAGAGGCTTAGCCACGCTGGTGCAGCTCTGCTTCCCTGCACCGGGGGAGCTGGTTGGGACTTCAGCCTTGCAGCTCTCATGACCTCTGGTAGTCCTTTTTGGGGCTGGTTGGAGACTTGGCTGGCCTTGGAAGTCCTCTCTGAGTCAGCGCTCACTGACCCGCTCTTTTCGGGCTCCTCCTCTCGTGGCTCGGCTTTTTCACACTCAGAACTCATGTTCCAGATGGACACAGCTGGCAAGGGTTTGAGACGTGTCTCAGCATCTTGTGATGTGTTCCCGAACCTTCTGGGCCCTTCTGTGGAGTGAGTCATTGGCTCTGACTGGGTCCCCGCAGCAGATGGGCCTCCTCTTGCTGAGTAGTCCTGTGCCCTTGCTGAGCAAGGTCTGTGATCTGCACATAGATGACCAGGTCTCGGTGACCAGACCTGGAGCAATAACTCTCCAAAGAGGCTGGTTCACCCTCCTCTCCAGAGATTCTTTTATTTATCTTTTCTTTTCCTTCTCTGTTAAGTCTTCCTTCAGAAACTTTTAGGCCAACAAATGGGTTAAAAAACACCATCCCCCCCCCCTCCCCCTCTGGCTTTCTTCCTCATCTAATTTAGAATATATCTGGGTTTTGATACTGAACATCACAAGGCAGGGTGGGCAGGGGAGATGGCTGTTCTAGCCAGAAGGGAGACTTTCCTTTCCAGCAAATCAGAGAAGGAAGTGGGTTGGTGAGGTCAGGAACTCGGAGCAGGGGGGGAACGTTTGCTGTATTGAGCAGCATGGGCTTACCTAGTAGAGTTCCAGGCTCAAGCGTGGCCTCAGGCATGTCCTAGCAGAATGCTCACAAGCAAGTTCTCTGTGCCTCAAGTTTCCTCCTCTAAGGCTGTTGCTTTGATAAAATAAAAAACGTGAAAACCTGGAGGCCGTCTTATAGCAACCGTACAGGACAGGGTAGCACGGCCCCTGTGCGTTTCCACAAGTTTCTGCTTGACCGAGTAGAAAGTCCCAGCTTTCTTCTGTGGGGTGGCTGGGGGTTTTGAACTGATAGCCTTGTGGTTAGCAGCCCAACGTGTAACCACTACGCCACCAAGGCTCCCTGTTAGAGTTAGAACATACATAGACCTTGACAAAGCTCTCCAACATGTAAGCATTAGTAGAACTACTTTTTCCTGTTGATCGTATCAGCTGATAGCCTTAACCTTAGGGGCACTCTTTTTATAATCCTTTGCGCCTCAATGCTGGTGATGATGATGTCGGGGTATGCTCCCCTTTTCTGTCTTGAATGGATCAATACTCCCAAATTGCTACTTTGGCTTCTGGTCTTCCTACTTCTGCCAGTCCACATCCATAGCCATTGGCTCGCTTCCTTCCTTCCTTCCTTCCTTCCTTCCTTCCTTCCTTCCTTCCTCCCTCCCTTCCAACTCCGATGTCTCAGGGCTCTGGTGAGGAGGGCTAGAGAGGGGAAATCCGTTTATGACTTGGCTCCTTGCTTTCTCTCCGAAACCTCCTCTTCGGCTGCCTCTCCAAGGGACAGCCTGTTCCAATCACCCACCACTTAGGGACTCATTCCACCAACGCTATTGTGCATGTGCTTTCCACCGAGCGCTATGAGAAATACTGGGTCTCACCTGACCAAACACACAAACAAAAAATCCCTCTCATTTTTGTGCTCCGGTGGTGCAAAGTCCGCGGTACCAATAATCTTGGTGTGTTAAGTGTCATTGTGAAGGTGCCTGTGAGGTGCTTTTGGCACACAAAGGGAATTCCCTAACGCTGGGCTGGGGGTGTGGCACAGGTGGTGGCGATACTGAGTGGTTAGGAAGATTTGGTTAGATGCAATGGCAGAGAAGCACGCGTCGTCAAGAAAGCAGCGTGTGTAAAAGGCCGGGAGAGGGAAAAGCAGGCTCCGAACCTGGCTCGATTCACTGTCCTCTTCCAGGGAGGGTAGTGACCAAGCCTAGGAGGCCGGGAAAGCGCCATTGCTACTCTCTTGCTTTTCCACTGCGGACACAGGTCTGTTCTGTCTCCCTGCAGCAGTGGGTCAGGCATCCAAGTACTAACCAGAGACGGGAGCTTCAAACCACCCCACTGGACTGCAGGAGACAGAGGAAGCAGTTTGCTTCTCCAGGCTACAGATTTATAGCCTCGGAACATCTATGGGCCAGTTCTATCCTAGTCCACAGGGTCACATGAATCAGAATCCACTCATTGACAGTGGGGTTTGGTTTGGGTGGATTTGGCAGACCCTAACCCTCCACTTAATGTGGTGTGCAGGAAGTGGAGTTCATGCTAATATTTTAACATAATCTCTATGAAACTAAGTAGAGAGGTGGGTGACACAGTGATAGACTTCTTGCTATCTGGGTGAGAGTCTGGGGTTTGATTTCTGACCAACATACCTCATGAGCACAACCCCCTCCCCCCCAACACCTGCCATCTGTCCGTGGAGCTGTATGTGTTGCTGTCACTCTGACAAGGCCCAGTAGTGTTCCACTCTAAGGCAGAGGAGGAGGAGGAAAGTCCTGGAGATGATCTACAGAAAATCAGCCGACTCTGTGGGTCATCATTATCCGTCCCTGTGGACCGTGCAGGGCTGCATTTCCTCATGCTGGGATTGACATGTGTCAGCGGACAGCTCGGTGGTAACTCACAGCAAGAGCTAGGAATGACGCAGTGGGCGGCTGTACCCTCCGTCGGGGTATGGATCTCTCTTCAGACTTCTGGTTAAACACAACAGATAGAAAACGTGTGCCTCCCCCAGATGCCTTGTTAAAAGGTCATTGAAGTAGGGGTAGGTTGATAGGTATAAACTCACCAAGCCAAAGACTCTCTCAAAGTGAAAATGCTAGTAAAGCTTTGGAATGTGGAACTCAGATGAGAGAGCTAGCGAGCTCAGAAAGCTGAAGAACAGCTGTCCATAGAAGGGTGTCTTATGGGAATCCTAGGAGCAAAGTGGGACGGTGTGGCGGTCAGGTACTTATGTATATCAATTTCATGACTGGAAGTCCAGGGATGTGGTCTAGCCTGTCACTCTGGAGATAGCCAATGAGGTCTCTGTGTGGGCATGGCTTTTTCCTGAGAATTCTGAGAAGTCTCACAATATTTCCCAACTGGAGTAGAGAGACATGACTCATTCTCTGCGAGATGAACTACTGACAAGACGAGATGACAGCATGCTGATCGATCGTGATTCCTGGAGAATGCAGGGGCTGGAGGAGAGGCCACATGGGCTTGCCTTGATGGAGCCAAACCTCTGAGGCCGGAGAAGCCACAGGGAGACTCCTACCAGCACTGAGATGCTTCTACTGCCACTAAATACACAAGACTCCGCACTCACTGGCCTCTGATTGTCGTGGTGTCATTGCACATGGCTCTTAAGTCGGAAGGAGACATTATAGACTGGTATCGGACATATGGGCTAATATTGGACTTGTGACCTTGGACTAGACTGAGTTGGGATGCTTTCTCAATGTTCCATTCCTCTTATAGATAAACCTTTCTCTTATATCCATATGCGTGTTTATGAATTTGTTTCTTTAGTCTACCTGGACTAACACAGATGACTCAGCACAAACCCATGTTTGAACCCACGGGCCCCGCCTAAGGAGAGAGATGAGGCTTCCACTCCTGACAAGAGTTATAGTCTCAGAAAGCAACTTGGAGTCAGTGTGGTTTCTCGGTTCTAGAAGTGTCTCTCATCTAGCTCTCCTCATCTAGCTCAGAGAACTCTAGCAGACGGGCTGTTAATAAGAGAAATCCTTTCTATGACGATGTGGCTAGCCTAATATTAAACACCTCTAAGAACTGAGGTGGACCACTAACCGGGAGGTGCGCTTGCTAATCCTGTAAACATTTGCTGTCTCAGAAACCCAAAGGGGTAGTTCTCCCCTGCCCTCCAGAGTCACTCCAAGCTGGAATCAACTCTATGGCCACGAGGTTGAGTTTTGCTTGAGTGAAAAAGCAAGCTAGCCATCTCATCGCCATCATGAAGATTGACAGACAATAGGCCCCGCCATTGGATACAGTTTTTAGTTAGTTTTTTAGTGTCTCCTTCATATGGTTGTCTTAGTTACCAAATGCTGCTGTAACACATATGCCACAAATGGGAGGCTTTAAAGAATAGAGATGTCCTTTCTCACTATTCTGGAGAATGAAATTCCAAAACAGGGTCACAGCTTTGTCAATTCCTTCCTGGTCCGGTCTTGGGCATCCTGTAGTTTGCTGGTAGTTTAACATGGCACCTGTCCTTCATCTGTGGGTGTCTCTCTATTGATAATTAAGCAGTATAACAAAGGAAACTCATTTCCAGAAAGGATTACATCCACTAGTATCGGGGTGAGTATTCCAACATATACTTGTATGTTGGAAGAGAAACAACTCAATTCATAACAATGGTCGTAGGTCATGGATGACCCACTCATAGATGTGAGTAAAAGCTCACAGCGACAGCAATAAGAAACAGAGTTGCTAACTAGAATTCAGGAAAGAGAAAACAAAAACTACCAGCGAAAAAGGAAATACTCTTATGTCCTCAAAGAGGTAACAGAAGAGACTGTTACTATAATAAGAATTGGATGCTCTAAAAAAAAAAGGAGCAATTGAAGAACAGGAATGGAGTTTAACAAAATAACAATTGTCACTCATTACACATTGACTCAGTGGGAAAAGGCCGTGGAGTGAGCTGCCAACTCCACACACTACGGCTGTCCAAGGCCCCTGGGGAAGGACCTCGCCATCTCCGGGGGTGAGGTTTCCAATGACAAAAGGAATATCCACTGAGAGCCAGAGAAAGAGGGCATTTCTCAGAGTGTTCATGGACCCAAGCATCATTGCTGCTCACATTCTTTTGGTTAAACCTAACATAGTCCAGTTTTGTGCTCAGGAAAAAAAAAGGCAAACAAACAGAATCCATAGTTTCTACCACAAGAAGTGATGGGAGATAGAGTCACGGAAGTCTTATAACAGGTTTCCAGGCCAACTCGTCCAGATTGAAGCAGGGGGCAGAAGGCCCTAGGAGGGATGCTGGCAGGAAAAAGAAGGCCACGGATAGAAGATTAGCCATGTAGCTGGAAAAGTAAGTTGAATTCACATGAGTTTACAATGTTCTGTGAGGGCAGGAAGAAATTATGAGTCAGTGAAAATGAGCAAGTGAAAAAGGAAGGCAATTATTACCGCCAGAAAGAATGAAGAAAATGTAATTACATTAGATTTCATAATCAAAACGAAATATGATTTAACCAGAAGTCATAAAATGTTTCTCTCTCAGAAGGATGAAGCGCAGGAGGCATTGTAAGGGTCAACAGTGTTCATCTTCATCCTGTATATCGAGAGTGAATAGGTAAAATATAAAGATACTGGCAATGACGAAAATGGCAATGTCATCCTATTGGTTAAAAAATAGGAGGGACTTCAACATACTTATGGAAATTATTTTTATCCTTTAAAAAAACAACACTTTATTGTGAATCAGGTAAGGATGTACTGAGTACAGAGTATTGATTCTACGTTCAATGATTCTTGCACGCTATTTTCAGCTTATTCGCTGCAACCCCCTTCAACCGCCCATTAGAGATCTCGCTTCCTCCCTGTGCTTCCTGTTTCTGGTCCTCCTCCTTTCCTGAACTTTGTTCTCAGGTAAGTGCTGTCCTCTTGTTCTCCAATGATTGATTATAATAAGGCTTTCATACCTCACTCGCATCGTGATCCGTCTCGGAGAAACTGGTCATGGTAACTAGGTCCTCTGTAACTCTTCGACTCTCAGTTCGGGGAAACTGATGTTTGCATGTGGTTAGTCCACCAAACGAATTGTTTCCACGTGTCTTTCAATTTCCATCACTCTTATTTCCTCTGCATGGTGTTTTAGAGTGCAAAGGATACCTTAAATCTCAACTATAACTTAAGCAGAACATGTATGAAGCCCTAAACAGGTCAAATACCAGACACAGGGCAAAAGCACATCCTCTGGATGAGGGAGACCATCAGCATGAGCTCATAATGGCACCCAAGCGTTTCTGAGATCTGGAGGTTTGAAAAGGATAAGGCAGGACAAAGGAAACTCTGCTTGGCAGCAGATCGATAGTTCTCAGTTACTGATGGGGCTGCAGACGGGATTGGGACAGGGTTGAGGCACATGCATCATGCTAGCTGAAGAATTTATGAGATGGGATCAGGGCCTTTTGGCCTGGGCAGTCAGGCCATGATTCATGGGTATGCATCATGAACCCATCATGACAATTTCCATGAAGGACACACCCAGACAAGTCCCTAAGGGAGATGTCCCTCCCTGGTCTGTCTAGGGAAAGTGGAGGTAATTCACTTTCCAGTTTTCTCTACCTGAAGGCAGGACTGCTCACATTCCCGATTCATGGTCAGAAGGAATTCAATAGAGACTCCACATGGGGACTCTCCAAATGCATTTTGGGCTTTCACTGCTATCCATAGCCTTCTGCAAATCAGGTGCTCAGAGGTGAAGTTTAATACAATAAGGAGCTATCAATCATTGCATCTTAGATGGCTATTCACAAGCTTTTAAAAAATTTTCAATGATCTTATTGGGAGCTCTTATAGCTCTTATAACATTCAATACATCATTTATATAAAGCACATTTGTACACATGTTGCCATAATCATTTCCAAATATTTTCTACTTGAGCCCTTGGTCTAAGTTCCTCTTTCCCCCTACTTTTTTTAAAATCACTTTATTGGGGACTCATACATCTCCCATCATGATCCATACATACATCAATTGTATGCAAGCCACATTTGCACACTTGTTGCAATCATCACTCTCAAAACATCCTTCCTCCACTTAGGCCTCAGTACCAGCTCCCCTTATTTCCCTCTCCCCCTTCCCCTCCCCCATGAACCCTTAATAATTTACAAATTGTTATTACTTTTTCATATCATACATTGCCCAATGTGTCCCTCACTTTCCTGTTGTCTGTGCCTCAGAGAGGAGGTTATATGTAGAACCCTGAAATTGGTTCCCACTTTCTATTCCACCATCCTTCCACCCTTCCAGTATCACCACTCTCACCACTAGTCTGAGGGAACATCTATCCTAAATTCCCCATGTTTCCAACTCCTCAGTGTACATCCTCTGTTCTAGCTGATTTGTCTGGTAGAATTTGGATCATGATGGTGGGAGGAAGCATTTGAGAACTAGAGGAAAGTTGCAAATTTCATTGTTACTACGCTGTACCTTAACTGACTCATCTCCTCCCTGCAAGCCCTCTATAAGAGGATGTCGCTTCACCTATCGATGGGCTTTGGGTCTCCAGTCTGTACTCCCCCTCATTTATAATGATATAATTTTAGTTCTTTGATGCCTGACACCGGATTCTTTCAACCCCTCATAGTCACACAGGCTGGTGTGCTTCTTCCATGTGGGCTTTGTTGTTTCTGAGCTGGATGGCCGCTTGTTTACGCAAGCCTTTAAGACCCCAGATGCTTCGATAGCATCATCAGCGCCATCAGCTTTCTTTACCACATTCGCTTATGCACACATTTGTCGTCAGTGATCGTTATCAGGGAAGTAAGCATGCAATGTGATGATTTTTAGTTCTTGAAGCCTGATAACTCGTTCACAAGCTTTTAAAGCCTCAATCTCCTTTCACCAAAGTGGGATGTCTAACTATGTCGCAGAAACTGGGCTATGTCAATTAGCCTTTGTGTTTCCTCAAGCTATGGTCCTAGCCCCCAGACTCCATGACTCATTCCCTAAAGAGGTTTAGTTATGTCTAAAAAGTTCTCCATAATCTTGCAATTCCATTTTTCCATGAATTTTTGGAAGCCCCTCCTATGGAACTAAATGCTATCGTCCCATAGTCACCATTTCCCTATCTTTCATAGCTAAAGAAGAAAGAAGTGGGGCAGGGAACTATTTTGTTGTTACCACGGTAAACCTTGTGCTGTTATTTTACTCTTAAGACCCTGTGTATCGGTCACTTCCAATATTTTATTAGAATCAGCTTCAGGCATGACTGGATCCAGCAACAAGCACACAGTCACTAATTAGGCTGCACTTTCTGCTCCTGTAATGAGTTAGGGTCTGGGAAGCCGCATGAACAGCCCTGTCCTGTAGGATTGCTGCTCCAGAGCCTGCACTCCCGCGGAGAGCTCGAGGGCCAGACTGCTCAGTTTGAAAACATTATTACTGATTAGCAGATAAATTCATGCCGACTCTGTTTACAGCGTATTTCACCCCTGCTTCTCCCAGTGTGCAGAATTCTTTAGCGATTGGAGTTAAATAGCCGAGAAGATTTGACATGAATTCGGCGCCCTTTGTCACCCAGTCCCTCATCTCGTCATTCCCCCATGAGCCCCCTGCACACATCCACGCTGGCTAGCGGGCGTCCAGCTGCATCTTGCCATTGAAATAGCACCACGCGAGCCAGTCAAAAAAAGATTAATCTTGTGGCTAGTTAAGGAATGAGAATGAGATTCAGCCACGAAGTCTTGGGGTTGGGGGTTGTTTTTTTTATTTTTTTTAAAGTTGGGGGAGGACTGGAGCCATCATTTCAGCATTGGCTACGGTGTAGTGTCTTTATGTTTTGAAATCCTACATTCTCGGCAAGGTTCCCGACCACAAAGAACATTGGAAATGCTCGGCCTGAAATGAAGTGTTCCCCGAACTTCCCATTGGACCCAGAGAGCGCTGTGTGGGTCACAGCAGATGGAATCTGCAGAAGACTAATTGGAGGGTTTCGAGTTTCAAATGGAACCGGAACTCCAAGGCACACGAGGCGTTGGGCAGGAAACCTCTTTGTCCAGAGTCAACTTAAGCAATTGTGTTTTGTTGACTCTAAGTTTCAAGTCTAATCAACTATTATCAACTGTCCTCTGAAAAGCTGAATGTTCACTTCTGGCTTTTTTTTTTATCTCTCAACTCTGTGTTTCCTCTTTCCTTGACAGTGTGCACCAGTCAACTGATAATAGGTCGGGCAGTTTCCCTAATTAAACGGGGGGCGGGCAAGTGGAGAGAACTATTTAAGTGTATAAAATACAGAGGGCTAAAATGATTTAGATCAAATAATAATAATCTATCATTTATCAAGCATTCACGAGGGTGGGAGGGTGGGCGAGGGAGGAAAAAAGTGAGCTGATACCAAGGGCTCAAGTAGAAAGAAAATGCTTTGAAAAGAATGATGGCAATATAGATGTACAAATGTGCTTGACACAATGAGTGGTGGATTGTTCTGAGAGCTGTAAGAGCCCGCTGTAAAATGATTTAAAAATACAAGAAGACGGATTTATTGAGCTCTGGGACAATAGTTACACACGGGACAGAGGGATCTACCATTGTAGAGGGAGACAAGCAGGGTGGCGATTGTTGGGTGCCACGGGCCGTGGATCGGATTATGACCCCTAGTGAGTCCATCAGACAGTAAAACTGTCCCTTAGAGTTTTCTTGGCTGTGATCCGGTTGGGAGCCCGGGAGGCTTACTGGATTATGAGTTGAGCTGCTAACCACAAGGTCAGCAGTTCAAACCACCAGTTGCTTTTCAGGAGCAATAAGAGGCTTTCCTCTCCCAGAAAGAGTCACAGTCTTAGAAGCCCCCAGGGGGGCCATTCTACCCTGTCTGTTCCACAAGGCCATGGTGAGTGAGAACCAGCCTGATGGCGATGGTTTTGGAGTTTGGAATCTTTTGTAGAAACAGATCACTGGTCCTTCACAGAGATGCTTGGTGGGTTCAACTGTCCAGCTCTTGAACATGTAACTGTTTGTGTCACAAGAGCTCCTTAGGGGAAGGGATGAAGTCAACCAGGGTGCAGTATAGCACTGATGAAACACAATAGTCCTCTGGTTCCTTGACGCTACCACCTCTCCCCACTCCTCCCCACCCACCCCACACACTATCACGACCCCAGTTCTGCCTTTCACTTTGGGCTAGACTGGAGCATATGCACAGGGACAGATATGAGATCAGAGATCACAACGCCCTGAATCCAGAAACAGACATGGGAATGGTGATACCAGGAGGGTTGGGGGAAGGTGGGGAGAAGGGAGGGGGATGGGGGAACTAATTGCAATGATGGACACATAACCACCAGCAACAACTGAAAGAGTGGGTGAAGGGAGACAGTGGTCAGTGTGATATATGAAATCAATGATTTATAATTTATCAAGGGGTACGAGGAGAGTGGGGAAGAAGAGACAAAGAGGGACTGATACGAAGGACTCAAATAGAAAGTAAATGTTTAGAAAGTAATGATGGCAACATGTACAAATGTGCTTGACACAATGGATGTGTGGATTGTTATAAGAGCTATCAGAGCCCACAATAACATAATCTTTTAATTAAAAAAAACAAACAAGAGCTTCTTAGACCAGTTAAAGCCATACTTATTGAATGCCCAGTATGCTCCAGACATTGTTCTAAACTTTTATAAGTATTATTGTATTTAATCTTCACAACAATTCATGAGGCTGATACATTATCCATATTTCACAGACTAAGTGACTCAAGTTCCTCTGGGCAAATTATTCTCCCAGGTTTCCCCAAATTCCACAAAACAAAACCCCAGACCACTGCTGTAAGCAACTCTTTGTAGGGCTCCTGAGGCTCAGTGTTTGCCAGAGCAGATAGCCATATCTTCCTTCTCCTAAGAGGACTGACTGCTGGGATTGAACCTCTGACCTTGAGGTTAACTATCTAACACCCCATCACCACCAGGGCTTTCTGCTCAGAAAACAAAAGTAGACACAAGGAGACCAAAGCAAACGATCTGATTCCAGGGTCCTGTCTTCTTACCCTTCCTAGATACGTGCTCCAGGAATGCTCTCAAGGGTGTATCTTCTCTCTCTGAAACAGTGCTTGGCAAAGAGTAGATGTTCAGAAAGAACTGGTTGATGGAATGACTGTCTATCCTATGCAGTCTAGGCTTTGCTCCGGGCGAGGTGGTGCTATCTGCAACCCAGGGAGATCAGAGAGGAGTATTTATGGATAATTGTCACATCAGTGTCCCCTGCACATACTATTTTAAAGATGGTGATTATTATGTTGGTCACAAAGTTATTGTCATCAGTGGCAGAAAATGGTAATTATCCAATGTTCCATGGCAAAGAGTTAGTTCAATAAGTTGCAGAGATAAGATATGATAGAATACTTAGCAGTCATTAAAAATCAAGAGGTATAAAAAAATCAAGAGGTATATGAATATCACATGGCATGGAAACCTCTTCCTGATAGATTGTCCATAGGAAATGCAGGAACAAAATAATATGTAGAGTATGAGCCCAATAATATATTTAAATGCATTGAAAGTTTTTTTACAAAATGCAGCAGTGGTGGTTATTTTTTATTAAATAATAATAGCACAAATATAGGTGACTAGTTTTTTCGTGATTATTTTTTTCAATTACTTTTAAATCAGACAAAAAACATCATGTAAATTTTCAAAGGGAGCTATGACCACGTTTCATCAGTTTTATTTTCCCTCATTTGTATGACAATTGTCATTCAACATAAAAGTAAGGTGGGGAAAAATGAAAATAAAGGGAAAAGAGAAATCTTCCTGTGCAATCTTCAAGCCACCTTCTCCCCCGACCACAGCTCCTGAACATAGGCCACGTAAGAACACTTGAAGGCACGTTCGTCTTCTCTCTCACTCCATCCTTTAGCCTCATGTCCTCCCCACAGCCGGCATCCCTCCCCTCCTGGTCAGGACCTCCAGGACTGACTTCCCCACTGAAAAGGTGCTTTCCACACTAGGAGGCACCAGCCCCTGACCTCTGTGACCTCTGAGGTCCTGGGAAAGGGAGCCCGACCCCAGCCCTGCTCAAAAAGAGTGGGAAGGGGCAGTGAGATGCCCCCACAGGGCTGACTCCCAAGCCCACTTTATCCTCCATTTGGGGCCTCGGATTTCCTGCAGGAAGTTCCCTGCCTGGACACAATGGAGATTATCAGTCACCATCAGGGGACAGAGACCCAGTGGGAGTCCTTTGCTGAGCTTTCCCATTTCTAGCCATTGCCTGTGTGAATCTTTCCTTCCTCGGAAGCATGGGTGGTTTTATCCAGAATGGAAAACCCTGCCCCCTCACTTCCCAGTCCCCCTATCCCCTATTCCCACCCCACCTTAGCCTGCTCAGTTCAGCCTGAGGATCTTCTTTTGTGCAATGACATGCCTGCCATACAGAGATGTTGACAACACACTGAGCTCACATAATACGCATGTTTCCGAGTTGGGTTTTGGATCAAGCCTCATTGGCCCCAACATCTGTGCTTTCAGTCCTCCCAAAGCAGCGGCTACCACTCACATCCACCCATTGTCCCTAATATTATTATACTTACTAAGCAGGCCTGGGAGTGTGAATGCCTGTCTTCCTCTCACCCAGATTAACCCTGACCTCAACTTCTCAAAATTCTCCCCAGGGTCCACAGGGCTTCAGAGGATACCCGAGAAAGATGTGCTTGTTTCAGGGCTCCCCAGGTAAGTCAAAAGAAAAGCATCAAAGATCAAACACAAAGACATCGTTTTTCTAATGTGCATGACACACATTTTGCTGTTTGCTGACCGGCTCTTTCCCACAGCCATGTAACGCCCCACTTAAGGAAACAATGTGAGATCTTGCCCCTTCGCCAACAGTGGTCACAGAATGGGCCGCTATGGTTTCCAGTGATTTCTTTTCAGAAGTAGATGGCCAGGTCTTTCTTCCTCATCCCTCTTCTTCCTGCGGCTCCTGTTCAGCCTCATAACAATGGACAAGCCTCAGGGGCAGATGGACTATGATTTGCATAGATGGTGCATCGATCAAACTGGCTCTTGTGCTTGGGAGACAAGATTTCCACCAGTGAAATGGGTACAGACATTGTGTTAGTCTGGGTAGACTAGAGAAACAAATTCATAGACATGCATATGGATATAAGGGTAGGGTTTATATACAAAAGGAATGGAATAGTAAGAAAACATCCCAACCCAGTCCAGTTCAAAGTCATAAGTCCGATAGTAGCCCATATGCCTGATATCAGTTTATAAAGTCCTTCTGACTCATGAAGTCACAGGTCAGTGAATGCAGACTCCGGGAGCTGGCAGGGGTCTGTCTCCCCATGGCTCCTCGCTTCCAGGGCTCAGGGTTCATCAACAGCATCCAGTGGTGGTAGAAACAACTCAGCGCTGGCAGGGCTATCCATGTGGCTTCGCCAGCTTCAGAGGTCTGGTTCCATCAGGGTAAAGCCATGTGACTTCTCCTTCAGCTCCTCAGGCGCTCCTATCTTGTCTTGTCTGTAGTTCGTTGTCTCTGAGACTAACGCCCAAACAACTGGGGAGATGGCTTTTCATCTCCATGAGGGAAATATCATGAAATTTCCCAGAAGTCTCAGGAGAAAGCTATGCCCACACAGAGGCCTCATTGGCTACTCAATGGCTATCTCCAGATTAACAGACTAGACTCCACCCCTAGATGTCCAATCATGAAATTGACATCAAGCACATGACCGCCACAGACATGAATAGACAATTCACTAAAGATGACATCCAGGAGGGTCAATAACCAGATGAAGGAATATTCGTGTTCATTAGCAATAAGAGAAATACAAATTAAAAACATGAGATACTAACTCAGAGAGGCAAATTTTAAAAATCCCAGGAAAGAGTAACTACTGGAGAGTATGTGGGGAGATTGAAATGCTCTTACATTGCTGATGGGACTGTGAAATTGTACAACCACTATGACAATCAGTATGGTACTTCCTTCAATGCAAAGACAAGTACCTTATGACCCAGCCATCTTTCTGCTGGGTATACACCCTCAAGAAATGATGAGTACAACAGGAACAGACACAAGCACATTTATGTTTACTGCCGCAATTTCCATAAAGCAAAACCAGGGAAACAACCCCAACCCCCTAATCTACAGCAATGAATATATATACCCAGTCCATCCACACAATGGAATATTATGCATCCATAACAAACTCACGAAGACTCTGCTAACCGCCATCAGGTGTAGACAAACTTGGAGAACACCAGGCTTAGCAAGGCAGTCAAACATATAAAGGTCAAGATTTAATGGAAAATTTGTTTACTACCAAAGGATAAGGCCAGAGGTAGGGGTGGGCCAGGGAGAGGAGAGGACAGTAAATTAAGGAGGTAAAGTGAGACGCAAAAAAACCCAATCGATAAAAGAGCCACATTTATTGGTGGCGGGGGCGGTGATGGGAGACTATGATTTGATTGGATCAGATGGGCTGTGCAGCTACACCAAATGTTTTCTTTAAATAACAACTGAAATTAAAATTAAGGCGAGAACGAGAGAGAGGTTGGACCCTGAAGCACTCTCCCAATTCCTGACTCCTCAGATCTCAACATGGGTCTGAGTGGCTGTCTCAGGAGGGAAAGTAAAACTGAAGAGGACTGGGATTCTTTGGTGACATATAAGTTCATAGACAGCAAGAACAAGCCTATCAGTAATTATGTGTGAGTGTGTACATAAAATAGCAGATACTTTCCGAACTCTTTTGGGGCTGTTTCTGCCTTTCTGGACAGATGCTTTCTGAAACACATACTTCCCTGGCTCCTGGGTGACATGAGAGAAAGCAAGGGAAGAGGCCGGGGATGTGCCCCTGCCACTGAGAGACAGAGGGGTGATGGTCGTTGGATCTCCCCTAGGACCTATTAAAGCTTGCTATAGTTTTCTGCTTTCTTTTCCACTGAGATTTTTATCTGTTTTACTTTATTGTTCTTGTTAGTTTTTGCTGGTTGCTTTTAAATGTTGTGATTTTTTTCCCCCGCTACATATGAAATCTGGGATAGGCAAGTAGAGAGGTAACTGAATTCCTGGTTCCCTGAGGAGTATGGTGGGGGAAGTTGGGGGGAAATGGGGAGCTCATAACGATGAGTACAAGAACCAAAAAAAATGTTCTAAATCTGATTGTGGAGATGTTGGACACTTCTACTTGATGTGACTCCACAATTGCATTGCATGATGCGTGACCTAGATGCCGAAACAACAGTTGCAGAAGAGAAAGAAATGGCAGGGTGAGCTGAAAGGCTCCCCAAGCAGACAGCCCTGTGCCCTGTTGGTGCCAGCTCCCTGACAGGCCTCTGTCTTCAGGGGGGTGAGCCCTGGAGGGGTGGAGAGAAGAGGCAGCCAAGGTCTAATATGCAGCCTGCCTCCCAGGCCCAGGTCCAGGCTTTCTCTGACTCAGACCTGGGCCTCATTGTTTCCACGCAGATCCCACTGGACCTGTTTTACGATGACACCGATGAGCCCTGCGAAGCCTGACAGATGCTAGTGTCTGCTCATGGTCAACACCCTAACAGTCCATTCAAATGACTGAGATCAATTGTAAGACATCCGTCAGCCGGTTTGAGGGGGATCCTTGAGATCATGATGACATGTGGCTCGGGTGCCTGAGAGTTCTGCAGTTGTGAAGTTCCCCCCACCCCCCAGTCCCAGTCCCTCAGACACAGGCCGGGCCACTCACTGTGCTTGGAGGAAAGCCATCCCCGACCACGTGCTGGTGATGGGAGAACAGTTGAGGGGCCCCAAACCAGATCCATTGCCACCCAGTCCATTCTTCATCCCAGGATCTTAAAGCAGTGCATCTCGTGACTTTGGCAAGGAGAAAGTCCTGTGCTGGATTCCATTTCTCCTTCATCAGAGTCAAGGACTCTGCTCGACTCTGTGAGGACATCCGGCTTTCCTTGTTGGGCCTGCTCCATCAGCCAGGAACAGAAGGGTCTGAGAGCCCAGTGGTGACACACTCAGGCTTGAAAGCCCAAGGGGAGGCTGAGGAATGAGATGGGTAAAAGGGCTGGTCCCACAGCTGCAGTAAATGTAGAGGTGCATATGTCTGTTCCTGCTGTACTCGTCATTTCTTGAGGGTGTATACCCAGTAGAGAGATGGCCAGGTCATAAGGTCTTTGCCTTTGTTGAAGGAGGTACCATACAGATTGTCATAGTGGCTGTACAATTCTACAGTCCCATTTCTAATTCCTTCCTTTGTCCTACCACTCCTCCCAGCATCCTTTTCGGCACAGGTCCAGCACCCATTTCCTTTGCCTGGGGTGGGACACCATGCGGAGGGAAAGAAGTCAGTCAAAAAGGGACACATATTCGATGATCTCACTTGTATGAAATCACCAAAACAAGGCACGGTGACCAGGGGAGCAAGGGAGGATCAGAGGGGAGTTTGTGCTTGGGAAGCATCAGATGACACAGCACAGAGTTTAGGGGCCTGATGGTGCCAAGATGATGGAAAGGAATCCCAAGACTCACTGCACAAGCCGCTCCACCACCCCTTCCCTGAAAGAATCCTTTGGTTCGTCTGGAATGTCCCTGGGTGTTACTGAATTTCTCCTTCAGAGCTTATTAAGATGGTATCTGTTGGGATGTGAATATTTTCACCACAATAATTTAAAACAAAAACATACATATGGTGGCAACATATGTATACATGTGCTTGACACAATGGATGTATCTATGTCTTGTGGACAGAGCTGGATGAGTCCCCCAAGAAAATGATCTTTAAAAAACCAACCCTATGGCATAGCGGGTCACCACGACGTGGGAGTCCACTCCAGGGATCACCATGTGTGGGAGTACACACGGTCACTGTCCACTTGCTTTGCTTCGTTTTGAAGGGAAGTGGAACACCAGGGATTCTCCCTGCTTCAGTCTGTTCCACCTCACCCATCCCCTCAAAGCTTGGTGCATCCGTTAGTTAACACCGGGCCAAGTGTTTGAGCCAACAGGGAAGCACTGCCTGCCTCATCCAATGACCTCCAACCTGGAAACGCCCGTATACACTGGGCCATGGGAGTAACGAGCTGTTAGCAATCAGTTCCTGAGTCCTCTTTTCTTAGTTCCAGGTCTCCATTCAGTACATTTCCATGCATGATAAAGAAGGTGTTCCTATTTCCCCTAAAAATAAAACATGAGAAAGTGTCTTGGAAGACAGAGGAGATCTGTCTGCTCTTCTCCAGAATGACTGAGGATTGAGACTAGGACAAGGCCAGGTCTCTAAGCATTCTCCGATGTCCTTCAAATGTGCTTTTGGAAGTCAGACTCTTTATACTGCATGGAAGGAAGTACTGTGGCTTCATTTGACAACGAGGCATTGAAGACTTGAGAGATAGTGTTAGGTTACAGGTTCAAACAGAAAACAAGGCCTGGATTTGAAGTTCTTCATAGTTTATTATGCTGTCCTACCATGTCCTTCAAGGATGAGGCATGGAGGGTCTGAGGGTCTTCAGTTATACAAAATATGCGACTTCAATAATAAATGTCAGAGTGGTAGAAACATGTACTAAAAGTTTTAAGAATATACTTGAACTTAGAGGCTCTCCATAGAAGAAACTCTTGCTGAAAAATACCTAGATTTGTTGAAAGATATGAAAGTACATAGTATGAGCTTATAATACCCAAACATTAGAAATGACCTAGGCATTAGCATAGGGGATATGCTAATCAAAACTACACTGAGGTGTCCCTTTAGAAGGACAGTGATTTAAAGGACAAACAAATGAGAAACTCAGAAAATATTGTCTTTTCCAGGTTGAGGAAAAACAGAAACCCTCATTCCCTGCTGATGGGGTTGCAAATTGGTTCAATCAACGTAGACAACAGCTTGGCAACCCCTGACAAAGCTGAGCAAAGAATGACCAGACGTCCCAGCCATTCTACTGAGACTTAAATACCCAGAAGGCTTGAAAGCGGCTTCATGGTGTGCGTGCACATCCGCACTCACAGCAGTGCTCTCACAATAGTCCAAAGGTGGAAGCAGCAAAATGCCCGTGTGGGTCAACAACACGCGGCAGATCCATAAAATGGAATATTACTCAGCCACAAAGCAGAATGGTGCACCTCGAGTGACAAAGGACTTCCATAGTGTGATATCACTCTATGTAAGGAAACATTTCCATGGAAGCTCAAGCCAAGGACTGTATCTGCTCATGCACTCTTCACAAAGGACATTCCTCCTTTGGTCAGGGAAGCTTGTTCTCTTCAACCAAGTGTGTAATGTTGGGAGCGATGCCAAGGGAGTGGTGCTGGAGGGAGGGGACACCTGCCTCGCCAGCCCGATCAGCCGAGTCAATCTGGCAATGCGTGGGGTAACCGATGTTGCTGCCAGATGATCCTCACATCTTGCTTTCGTCTTGGTTGGATCCACAAGCAATCTGATGGACATAGGAGTCAAGAGATCAGATGCTACGCTGTGTGGGGTAAATCTGCTGCAAAGGATCTCTTTTGAGTGTGGAAAAGCAAAGATACTACTTTGAAGGCTGAGGTGTGCCTAACCCAAGCCATGGTATTTTCCATTGCTTCATGTGTATGGTAAGTTGGACACTGAGTAAGGAAGGCCACATAAGAATCATGGTGCTGTCAAAGAACACTGAAAATATCACGAACTGCCAAGATAACCAACAACTTTGTTTTGGAAGGGCCACAGCCAGAATGTTCCCATAACATCATGCATGGGAAGACTTCATCTCATATGTTTTGGACATGCTGTCAGGAAAGACCAATCCCTGGAGGAGGCCATCATACTTCGTGTGTTAGTTCAGGTTGACTTGAGACACAGATTCATAGATACTCTTATGTGTGTAAGAGAGTACTTCATAACAAATAGCAAATTGCACATTAAGAAAACACCCCAGCCCAGTCCAGATCAAGTCCATAAGTCTGATTTTAGCCCATATGTGCAACACTGATCTATCATTTCCTCTTCACACTCATGCAACACAAGCAATGATGCCAAATGCAGGAAGATCACAGGCCAGTGGGAAGTCTTGTGGATCCAGTGACAATAGAAACATCTCAACACTGGCAGGGGTCTCCACATGGCTGCTCCAGCTCCAGGCCTCTAGTGTAGCTCCACGTCTCTTGTCAGCAGAAAGACGAAACATCTGGCCTCCAGTGAGTTATTTACCTACATGGTTCCTCCAAAGGAGGACATTAAACTGTGACCTGATTGACAGGCAAAGCTCCATCCTCCACAAGTCGACTCCAGAGTCGTAATGACACACTTAGTAAAGTACAGGGACAGCGAGAGGAGGGAGACTCTGGATCAGGTGGATTGGCACAGCGGCTGCCACCATGGAGCTCACACATACGGACAATTTTGCACGGCTGAGCAGTTTGTCATTCTGTTGTCCACAGTGTCTCTATGAGCTAGAACTGACTGACGGGCACCTCACAAGTACAACCACAAAACAGAAGCAATGGGGCAAGGAAAGGGAGATTTTGTGCTCAGCATGCATTGTGCATATAGGCTAATGATGGTGGGGTTATTTGCACAAATTTGAAGAATACAATTGATGTCACTGGAGTGTACATGTAGAAATGGATGAAAATGATGATGATTTTGTTGTTTGAATACCACTATAAAAGAAAAAAAGCATAGTTTGGGTACTAGATATAGGGGGAGAGGGATGAAAGTGTGGATACCCACTGATTGTATGCAACAGGTTCTATAAAGGACCCGTCTAAATGATTGAATTCATTCCTGAGATTTAAAACAGCTTCACTGGTCCAATGCTCAGCCCTGGAATGATGTCACAAATTCTTATTGAATCTGACATCTCAATGTTTGCTACTAAGGACAGCTGATACTCAGTGGATTTCTGGGTGGTGCAAATAGCTATTTGTCACGCATAGCTGATAGGTCCAGTCCACCCACAGTCACCTCTGATAGAAAGCCCTGGAAATCTCGGCTGACAAAGCAACCATTGAAAACTCGATGGAGCTCAGTTCTGCTCTGACACAACAATTCTGACAGCCCTGAATTGGACTGCGCATCAACTTAAAAAGAAAATACGATGAAAGCGACCAAAGCTGGAAGCTGTTCAAAATAGAAACCTCTTGGAGAAAGAAAGCTCACCTATCTTCCCTACATAGAGAGCACTAGGAAATAAGATTACACCCTGTCAAAGGTGGAAAACTTGTGAGACCCAGAAAAGCAAGGCAGAAAAAAAGCTGCAGTTCTTACAGGTTTCAGTGTGTATTGGCCTATACGGCAGAGCCTATACCAAATACCAAACTCATTGCCAGTGAGTCATTCCGACGCATAACGACCCTCTAAGACTGGGTAGAACTGTTCCTGTGGCTTTCTGAGTCTGCAATTCTTTACAGGAGTAGAAAATCCCCATCTTTATCCAGTGGAGCTGCTGGAGGTTTCAAACTGTTGACCTGAGGATTGTAGCCCAATACACAATCACTGTGCCTTCAGGACCACGGCAACTGGCCTCCTGCTGCTGCACTTGCCTCCCTGCAGTCTGTTGTCAGCAGAGCAGCGAGGGGGGATCTTGTAAAGTGTCTGCATCATTTTGCTAACCTAGTCAAAGTCTTCCTTCCAGCTCAGAGGAAAAGTCAAAGTGCTTACAACAACCTAGAAAGAGCTAGATGACCTGCCCTCGCTCATTTCTGTCACCTCCGATATACATCTGCCCTCTCTCACCTCATTCTTTAGTGTCCCCTTTTCTCTTTCACTCAGTTTGGAACGGACTATCTAGCTTCTTCAGTGTTCGTAAAACACCTCACAGGCAAATATCTGCCACGGAGTCTTTGCACAAGCTCATTGTTCTGTTTTCCTATTTCCTGCCAGTAGTACTTTTCCTTCAGGTTAGCCAATAAAGTTGCTCTCTCCAAACTTTGCTAAAGTATCTCCTCAGTGGAAACTTAAGTATCTTTCTCACTGCCACTCTCCTTACTCCTCTTCCCTCTTTATTTTGCTGGTAGCACTAATTATCATCTAATGTATTGTATTTATTGTCTTTATTACTGTCTTTCCTCACTGGCATGAAAGCTTTATCTAGGCCAAGTTTATGAATGTCATGTTCTCTGCAAGATGCCCTTCACCCAGACGAGGGCTCGAACTTAAGAAGCGCTTTCATGGTCTAAATCAGGGGTCCTCAAACTATGGCCCCCAGGCCACATGCGGCCCACCGAGTACATGTATCTGACTCATGCCGGACCCACAGTGAATTTGTTCATAGTTGTGTTTTGTTTTTTTTTAACTAGAGTCCAGCTCTCCAATGGGCTGAGGGGCAGTGAACTGGCCCCCTATTTAAAAAGTTTGAGGACCCCCTGATCTAAATGTTACATTTACCTCCAGAGACCTTCAGTTATCTTCTTAGATGGGTTAAACCTATCTGCTCTTAATATTTCATAAGATGAGATACTAATCAGTTCAATGAAATAGATGAATCGTTAACTATTTGTGTTGGACCAATCCAAAAAGGAATCAATGATTTCATCTAATAACCCTTTGAAATGAGGATTGTCCCAATCTTCTAGCTCAACAAATGGAGATTTGGGAGGCTAAGAATTGACTAACACTTTTTAAAAATGACCTCTACACTCATCATAGATTCTTATGCTTGCATTTTTAACCGCTTTATTGGAATATAATTCACGTTATCACATATGGCACATATTTAAAGTATACAATGTAGCAATCTTTAGTATATTCATAGCAGTGCAGCCACTACCACAAGCTAATTTTGGAACATTTTTATCATCTGCTGAAGAAAGCACGTGCTGCTTAAATGGACGATCCAGATTAGGCAAGTCCATAGTGACAGACAGCAGATTTGAAGTTACCTGGGGCTCAGGTTCAGGTGGGTAAAGGAAAGGAAAGTGACTACTAAGTGCCACAAGTTTCTTTAGATGATAAGAAGGTGGCTTTTTCCTTTGGCAGAACGTTGTCCAGCTTTATCCGTATTGAAATCTCCATATCTCATGTCCTTTGAAGGCTGATCAGTATTCCATTGTGTGGAGACAAGCTGTTTTCTCTATCAGCCCAGCATCACTTCCCACACAACACTGCATAGAAGAGGTAAGAGGGTGTTGTTGTTATTGTTGTTGTTGTTGTTTTGTCAGGTACCATTGAGTCAGTTCCAACCCACAATGGCCCCATCCAAACAGAACAAAACACGGCCCTGCCTGTGCCATCTTCACAACTGTTCCCCTGCTGGAGGTCGCTGTTGCAGCTACGGTCTCAACCCATCTCATGAGGGCCTTCCTCTCCTTTCCTGCCCCTCTTCTTCGCCAAGGGTGATGTCCTTCTCCAGGGACTGGTCTCTGCTGAAACTACGTCCATAGTGTGTAAGACAATGTCCTATCATCCTTGTCTCTGAGCAGCACTCTGGCCCTGCTTCTTGCAATACACCTCGGTTTGTCCTTGTTGGTGCCCCTAGCACCACAATCCAGGAGCATCGACTCTTCGTCAGCTTGCTTTGTTCAATGTCCTTTGACAACACCATGGCTTAAGTCAGGTGCACATGTGCACAGGTGGACAGGTCCTCAAAGTAGCAGCCTCCTTTTTAATACTTGAAAGAGGTCTTGTACCGATGTATCTTTTGATCTCCTGACTTCTGCTTCCATGGACATTGACTGTGGATCCTGGAAAGACAATAGTTTTGTCCACTTCAATCTTTTCCCCATGTATCATGATGCTGCTGAAGGGTCCAGTTGTGAGGATTTGGGCCTTCTTTATATGGAAATTTAATTCATACCCAAAGCTTCAATCCTTGATATTCATCAGCAAGTGGTTCCAGCCCTCTCTACTTTCACCAAGCACTGTTGTGTCACCTGCAAGTGAAAGGCTGGTAATATACCTTCCTCCATCCTAATGTCACATTCTTCGGTATATAAGCCAGTGTCCCTGATAATTTGCTCAGATATAGATTGAATAAATATGGTAAAAGGATACAACCTGATGGACATTTTTCCTGAATATATATATATATATATATATATATATATATATATATATATTCTTTTTTGGGGGGGGCGGGCATCCCTGCCTCAGGTGGTTGTGGCCACTACCCAGTGCCGCTCCTGAAAGCCACTCCTGGATTTGAACCCCCAAGCCCACAGGCTGCAGTCCCACACTCAACCACTTATGCCACCAGGGCTCAGCCCTATATATTTTTATTAAAAAAAAATCATTTTATTGGGGGCTCATGCAACTCTTAGCACAATCCATCCATACATCCATTGTATGCAAAGCACATTTGTACCTTTGATCCCATCATCATTCTCTAAACATTTCCTTTCCACTTAAGCCCCTGGTATTGCAACCTCCTTCTTCCACCCCCTGCCTGCTCCCC